>JASDQU010815911.1:8961-25950 GCA_032191745.1 Picea mariana
ATATATATATATATATATATATATATATATATATATATATATATATATATAAGGTCATAACCTAGCCAAACACTAAATTGATGTAAGAGAGTCCCTTGTGTGTCGGACAACAGAACCCCTTTCTTGCAACAATTTGATTGTGTTAGTTAATGGAGATGTACATATCCTAACCCCTGTAAATTTGAACCTATGACCTCTATAGAGGGAGCACATGTTATTAACCATTAAATTCACTCAAATTTTATAATTAATTATTTTGATTTTAATAAAAAAATAAATAAAGTAAATGACTATCTATCCATTTTAATAAACATAAACTTATCTTAGTCCTAATAAATTTATACTTTAGTTTGTATTTTTCTTAAAAATAATAAATTTGAAATAAAAACAAATTTTGTATTAATAATTATAAATTACCTATAATACAATCTAAATTACTATAGTGTATTAATCTATAAACTACTTTTGAAATGCAGTTTTCCAAATTACTATACTTTATAAACCTATAACTTTGAAATACAATTTTCCAAATTAATGTAGAATGATTATTTGTTTGGCTACATGATCTGCTAATGTGCTAGGGTTTTTTGTTTGGCTATATATTATTAGCTTAGTAAATATGCTTGTTTCGAATTATCAAGTTCAAAGAGGTGATTTGGCTACATTATTTGCTAATGTACGGGGGTTGTTTGTTTGGCTACATTATTTGCTAATGTACGGGGGTTGTTTGTTTGGCTATATATTATTAGCTTAGTAAATATGCTTCTTTCGAATTATCAAGTTCAAAGTGGTATCTTTCTCTATGGTGATTATAAAACGAATGACAATACATTAATTACAAATGTGATATAGAGTTATAAAGGACGCAAGTCAAAATTGCAATAATTGCAATTCATATGATAAGGTAGGGCGGAATTTTATAAAACCAAATCATGTAGGATTTTGTCTCGTGATAGAAACTAAATCAAAATGAATTAATATTTAAAATTGTTTCATATTATGATAATCAAGTATTTTTAATCTATCATAAATTGATAAATTGGTATTTTCCTCTTTAAAACACTGGTAGAGGAAATATGATAATAAATTGGATATATGTATTTTTAATATAAAATTCATTAAGAATTATTTTCAATTTAATGAAATTGTAAATATAAAAATTGCAATAATCATATCAAGGGGTCGAATCTATTTTTAAATTAAAAAAAAAATCATTCATCCAAAATTATAATGCTAATAAAGATTGTCTTGTCATCTTATTGTCATCTTATAATGATAAACAAAAAATTCCAAAAATACAAAACCTAAACTTTCTTTGATAATTAGTTGTCTAAATTTTGAATTTTATTTATATAATTAAAAGAACTTTATTTCTTTTAGAATCAATTTCCATTATTCTCTCTCCAACTACAAATAACATGATATATCCATTTTTAAGTGTTTTTTATTGACACGTTGAGTGTGGGCTTGGGTGTTTGGATAGCATGTTTTTTATCCTCCCCACCTGAGTTCAATTCCTACAAAGTGGACATGTTGGTTCATTGTGATAAACCTAGAATGGTAGATTCCCCCTGGTATAGAGGTTCCACCCCAATGAGTTTCGAGATGTATCGGCCCTTAGTAAGTCATAAGTTTTCTGCTAGGAACTGGTATGCAGGTTGTTAGTACTTTCCTAGGGATTATAGTGTGGGCTTGGGTGTTTGGATAGCATGTTTTTTATCCTCCCCACCTGAGTTCAATTCCTACAAAGTGGACATGTTGGTTCATTGTGATAAACCTAGAATGGTAGATTCCCCCTGGTATAGAGGTTCCACCCCAATGAGTTTCGAGATGTATCGGCCCTTAGTAAGTCATAAGTTTTCTGCTAGGAACTGGTATGCGGGTTGTTAGTACTTTCCTAGGGATTATAGTGGCAGGGAACTATATTTGATCCTAGGCATTACCTAGGTAATCCTGGTAAGTTATTGATTCCTCTAAATCTTGAAAAAAAAATAAGATCGTTTTCTTATTGATTTTAGGAGGGTGGTACTTCATTTTATGTATATATCCATCCTTGAATGGGTTTGGGTAATGAACAACCATTCAACAATCCAAAATGGTGCATTTTAGAATAACAATCATCAACATCTTCAAATGATCATCTTGTTTTTTCATGTCTAAAAGGGAAAAAAAACATGCATATTTAGATAGGAACTCCTAAATTGATAATGACAAATTTTTTTTTTATGAATTTAAGGTCCAATTACATCTTCAATAATAAAAGAAATATTTAAATCAAAAAACAAATTCTAGCAAAATTTCAAGGGAACAAGGAAAATATGTAGAATGTTAGGCTAAACTTGACTCAGCGAAAGAGTCAAAGTTGTTAGGTCGACAATGGTGGTTTAGGACACATGATATTGGTGACCTGTGGTATTGAGCATGTGGATTGAATGGAATGAAAGACTGTAAAAGGATATGGATATCACATTTTAATGTGTCAAGAGTTGAGCGATGAAGGATCACTTTGTCGAGGCTAGAACATTGGCTGGCTTGGTCGGATTTGGCCAAGAGAAATAATAGATGGATTTCTAGATGGATTTTCCCATAAGGTTTTCTAGGGTAAATCCCATGTGATTTATGTGTGCATGTTGTTATGATTTGGATTATTATTTTCTCTCGTATTGTTATTTCCTAACAAGTGGCATTAGAGCAAGGTTGACAACGATGAAAAGAAAGGTGTGGCTATCAGAGTACAAAGCTATGGTTTAAATCCCTAGGGAGAGTTGAAGACTTCGACACTGATATTTGAAGAGCATTAGGTTTGGGCTCAAAGTGTGTGAAGGAAACATGGCTTGTATGCTTAGATCTGACATATATGTTAGGCGTGGTTGGATATGATGTTTGGTTGCAGATCTACCAAGAAGCGATCATCAAGATCTAGAAGAATGGTGAGGCACGAGGATGGTGGCATGAGTGTGTTACACATCAAAATTCCCTACTTTGATAATGTCACATTCTCATTGTCATAAGTGTCGTAAGTGTCACACTTCTGTTGCAAGTGTCATAAGTGTCGCATTCTCTTCATGTAATTGTCGCATTGCGAACGAAACCTTAGAAACACTTGATACAACCTCTAAAGCATGTTAGAAGAAGAAGTCTCATCATTTGACAGTCATAACAAAGTGTTTTCTATGGGAATTGGTCATTTTGGAAAGTTTTGGAAGATCGACGCTCCCATGCTCATATGCAAGAAGTGCTAGAGCTCTTTGTCTATCTAGCAAAGAGAGTTGTAGTGCTTTGTTGGCCATTGTAAGGGAGCGTGGAATTGGTTGAGAAAATCTTGGAAGAAATCCCCTTTTTCTCAAAGGACAACTATCGATGGATCAAGTTGGTTTGGCTCGAATATAACCCTCAGGTTGCATCTAAGGGAGATATCACAACTAATGGAGTCATATCCTCAACCAATCCCAAATACAACCAAGGTGGTTGAGCCTCTCAAATCCTATAAATGGAGGAATTCTCATGGTGAACAAAGAGGAGAAATAATCAACAAAGCATTGTTATTCTGATCGTGGATGTTTTAAGCAAGGGTTTGGATGAGGAGGACTTGGAGAGGTTGCAGCAACATCATCTGGAGATCGTAAGTGTCTTTTTAAATTTCTCATCAATATACTTGGCCTATTTCCTTCTAGTATGTGTTTACATGTACTTTTCTATGCTTGTTTTAATCTTCCATATATAGATTGATTTTGTCTAATCCATTAAAGTACGAGATAGTTGTTTGTCTATTGTCATCCAGTGTAGGTACTTTTCGAAACTCGCAGATTGGAGCAACGTGGAAAAACATTGAAAGTGAGGTACATCATACTATCCCTCCTTCTCTCTTTTTCGATGGGCATAATTTATCTATAGGAATGGTAGTGCCCAAAGATAGTTTTTTGTCTTGGTAGAGGGGTCTGTACTTCAAGGGAAGATTCACTTGTCCGCAAGGGAATTATTTCGTAACAGAAATAGGTGACTCCACTAGGGAGTGATTTTCCAGTTCTTTATTCTTTCCTTGGTTTTTCCTTGCCTTTTGTCTATCTTTAGATATTGTTTGCTAATTTATTCTATCCTTCCATCTTTGCTAAATTGTCTCACAGAGTCTCTCATTGAATTCCGCTTAGTTTTTGAGTTTTCTGGTTTTTTCTAAAACTTATCTCAGGACTAGCGCACTCTCCATTTTAAGTTGGAGCATTAATAGATTGATCAATTCTCCCCTAGAGTGCATTAGGGAGTGCTTTAGCACTCTCGTGTTGTGATTACCAGAGCATCGATTTTTCTTGTTTTGAAAAATGGCAGTTCTCTTGCTTGTTGGGCATAGCCCTTTGATCTTTCCCTCTAGCTCAAATCCTATTATGTCAGATCTTGTCTTCTTTTTGACTTAAAACTTTCTTCTTTTCATTTTTTTAGTCTTGATTGGTTTTGTGTTGTCGTTCCTTATTTTGAAATCAACCATTTTTTATCAAACTTGGTTTTGTTTTTTCTTCTCTTTTCGATTATCTAATTGATTAGAGGTTTTCATAAGTAAATTCATTGATCTAAGTACTATTTACTTTGTCTTTGATCCCTTACTCAATTTCGAAATACTGCTAAGTATGATTTTTTGTTTTCTGTTTTTTGGTGTTTTTGTTTGAGTGGATAGTTTGTTCTTCTTTTTAGTCTCTTATTGATTGTTGAGAGTTTCTTTGTTTGTGTACTTTTGCTTCCTCTTTTTCAATTCAAAGTAGTGAAGTCATTTTTCATTATTAGTGAAAGCAAGAAGCATTAGATGAATTATTCAACTTACATTTTCAATCAAACAAAAAAATGCTTGGATGCATTGGTTTTGAATATTGGAAAGGTTTTCTTTATAATTTTGCAAATTGTTTCAATTCTTGTTGAGAATGAAATAGCATAAAAAATTTCATTCTTAAGTGCTTGTTAGTGAAAGAAAAGAAATTATTCTCTTCCCACAGCTAGAAGTTCATTGAAAAGAAAGTTTTCATCTCATTATTTTCATATTTTTTGGAGTCGAGTATCGAACATCATTATTTTCACTTTCATTCACCTTTCTGTAACGATCAACCATGAAAATGAATGCTAATTAAAATCAAACTAGAAACTTTTATTTTTAAGATCTTTACACAAACACTAGACTAGGATTAGAACTTTGGAATAGGCTATGAGAATAACTCTCCAAATCAATCAATACAAACTCAGAATCTTGTGATAGGGAGAGTAAATCCAACCTTCGTATAAGCATAGATGGATTCCCCCTCTCACTCAAGGGTTACGCACAAAGTCTCAATTGGGAGAGAAACAAAGATTATCCCTCTAAGGATTAATCACTCATAGTAGTACAATCATATATTGGGGTTTCCTCTTGAGGCTTAACTATTTTCATTTGGTCTCAGAGCTTCGTGAATTCCGAATCGTTTCGGGGTCCTCTGGAGTTTACCGGTCCACTTGTCCTCAACTCTCTTGAAGAATTTCAGGCTTGATATCTTGCCCATACATTCGGACTCGACTGTCGATTGTACCCACCCATAGGTTGATTGCGAGTTTCTATCCTTAGTAGCCACAATATCTAGGGTCCTTACATGAGGTGACGATGAAGGGAAGTCTTTGTTGTAACTGAATCATACATTGGTCAAACTCACTCAGGCTCCTTGGAGGGTAACCCACGAGTAAGACCGTGAGGAAGCTTACACCAAGGTGTAAGTCTATTAATAATGTCGCCAATGTAACTGATCCACCTACTCATATCTTATCCCCTTCTCACTTTGATCACGCGATGTTGGATTTCATCACCAACCGGTATGTTCATTGAGAGAAGGCATTGTTTGCTTGTTGGTTTTCTATATTTTTTAGCGAGTATTGTTTGTTTACTTTAAAGTTGTCTTAAAAATTGGCACTATGGTTGATAAAGGTCTTCATAGATCACAAAGCATGCAAGGGTTTCCCCTAAAAGGCTACGAACCCCTACCTCTTAACTCAGCTGAAGACATTTATTGTGAAGAGGTTGAGAACCATTCAGATGTTGGGAGTGCTTCTACTCCTTTGCTAGAAAATCTTGAGAGAGCCTTAGTTATGGTTGAGGAAGGTTCCACCCTTCCTATCAACCCAACTTTGTCAGTTCCTCTTGATACACTCCTTGTTCGATTGGACTCTTCAGGTAACATTGTAGTAGAATATTGCCCTCACCTACCATCAAGGACATATAATCAATTAGATATGGAACCAATACAACTGAATTTTAATGAAAAATACACTACCCCTGTCTATTTTTCTGAAATGTTAGATCCACATCAAACTCTTGTTCATTCTATATGGAGAAATTCATTGGGACAAGACCTTTAGGAAAAAATTAATTTTAGTCTACTACCTTTTGACCCTCCACATACCTATACTATCGTCGTTGTAGAGGCGGGACCATCAGGTCATCCCATTGACCATCACGTCAAACCAACAGTCAATATTGCTACCACTTCAAGGAAATTTCATAGTGAAACGGGAGTCATGTTACCTAGTTAGTTGCAAAGTACCTTGACAGTTACACCTCACACCCCTCTTCAAGCTACAACTTTGTATAGTCCACAGAATCCTATTGAGACATATTAAACATAACAGAAGGAAAAACCATGCCACACCACTAAACCCAACTACGGGTCAAATCCCTACCAGGAAGAAACCATCCTCCAATATGAAAATTCTGACTGGGGGGAAACCCCCTATTACCAGTCATACCCTAGTTGCTACCCAACAAATAACAATGGGGAAAATATCAACCTTCATTCATTGGAAACCACCTACAATCCTAAGAACCACCCCAAGGATGTGTGTTCCATCACCCACATCATGGAGGTCCATCCAACCCCAACCCACAAGGAGGAATTTGAAATCCCAATCCTTCTGGACTACATTATGGACAACCTTTCTTGGGATTTATGAATCCCACTTGAGGTCCTCAAGGTCAGTCATTTTTCCTCCCTAAGGGCCAAATCCTTACCCTCCTCAGGGTCAACCTAGTTACCCTCCTCAAGGGAAACCTGGTTGTCCACCTCAAATTAACTACCCTGCCATGGGTTACATTGGTTATCCTCCCTAGGGGAAAATGAGTTTCCCTTCTCCTGTTATGGACATTCCTCAACAAATAAATCCTACCTTTGCTAGTCAAAAACAAAAACAAATGGGAGCGCCTATTGGCTACAATTATCCACATCAACCAGTTTACGGCCCTACTGGTGTCCCTATGCCACACCAGTATCATCCACAGGTCAATCGAAAAATACCTTTCTTAGCCATTCTAGATATAGCGGATCTGTCGAGATTGAAAAATGATCCCATACTACATTCTCCGTTTTTTCCAGTTATTTTTGCTAAATTGCCTTTTGATATTCCGAAATTTGATGCTAAAACTCATGAAGACCCTAATAACCACGTTATGAATTTTAATCTATGGTGTTCATCAAATTCACTAATGGACGATTCTTTCCTGTTACCTCTTTTCTAGTGTACACTTATTGTTACAACAATTAAGTGGTACATTGAATTACAACGTGGAACTTTTTAAGATTTTAATTCACTTGCCATGGATTTTCTCACACTTCCAGTTACCTATCTGCTATGAAACTGGAACAAAACTTTTGACCTCCCTTCATCATAAAAACTTCGTGCATATCTCTAATCATATTCATGAGTGGAGATGACGATGACAGTTGATCAAAGTAACCAATCCTGACCAATTGTTGGCTGAATGGTTCACCAAATCTCTTTTTCCTCCGATCGCCTATGACGTAGCCATGGGTGGTTTCGTTACATAAGAGGAAGTCATTACTCATGACCAATATATGTACTTGCTTTATTCCCAATCTAGTACTTTGTATGAATTGATTCCAAACACTCCTTTTCCATCAATCGATCCATCAAAACCACCCTCCACCACTCACACAAATGGAGTTATCGGTTTCTTCAAATCCCATTCTAGTTCATAGTCGACCGAAATTACCAATCATTCAGTCATTTCCCCTGATACTGGATCGACTTCACTCTCATCAAACTCCCCCATGACTCTGAGGTCAATGCATTTCAATCTTCTTCTATACAAAAGTCTGAGGAGAAGAAAAAAACTAACAATAAACCAAAGAAAAACAATAATCAAACTGAAAATGTAAAAATACAAACATAGCCACCTACTACTAAGAAACAACCATAGTTCAAACTAAAATTTCCATGTCTCATTTGTGGTGACGATCACTACACATGAGATTGTACTCATCGAGACGAATTTGCCAAACTTTTTAAAGGAAATTCTCAACCCATTGTATTGACACATCCTCTTCCACAGTAGTAGTCACTAGTTGCACAATATCTTGCACCTTTGGCAGGAGGTAATCTAAATCATCCTCCTAACGAGTAAGCTTCATCAAGTGCACACATTTACATGTTTAATGGGATAGATTTGACCACTCATACTACGACATACGACACACCTCCAGGTAAAAATGATAAGGAAAAAGTAATTACTAGTACTACACTAGAACCACTGCCTACTATAGTAACACCTCCATCTGGGCCACTCCAGATTGATAAACCTAAATTTGACTCTATTCTACTCCCTCCCAACAACACAATTCAAAATTCGACCTTTGATACAAACTCACATGCTACTCAAAACTACAACATTGATGAATATTTGGCTCAATCACCTTACACTATTTTAGCTCTCAGAGTTCTACAACACTTCCCTAGCCAACGTAGGACTCTCTTGGAAACCATCAGAGCTATAGATCCTAAGTCATCTAACACTATCACATTTAACGAGGATAATTTTAGATCATGACTCTCTCATCAACTTGCTTTCCAGATAATTGTTGTTGTCCATAATAAACATATTCATCACATGATCTTGGACTAGGGGGAATCCACATGTGTCGTGTCCTTGTCTTGTTGAAAAGGCCTTAAATCACCTGGTCTCAATCAATCTCCCACCATGTTATGAGCATTTGATGGAAGATTTTTTCGACCTCATTGATTATTACAATCCTTAGTCGTTCAATTGGTAGGAAAAATTGTTTATGTACATGTTGAAGTAGCCTATGCTCCCCTTGATTATAGCTTGTTTCAAGGGATAATTTGGCTCAATGCTATGACTTTCATTGCTTCATCAGTTTTTTGATGCATCCAATTCCCTCATCAAGATAAAATTGTGACCATCGATCAGTTAGATTACTCCACCTTGTTATGGAATAATTTCCCTACGGATAGGTGAATATTGCCTTGGAATCTAGACCCCTAATACCAAGACATAAAGATACAAATGGACACTAACATCCCTTTGAGATTTGTCTAACTAGCCAAAAAGAGAGAATGATAAAAATATAATCGTACCTATTTTTTATGTTTGTCCTCTCTTCTCCAATGTGATTTTGATGTCTAAACTCTTTCACACATCTTGATACCTTCAAAACTATGGACAACAAAAAGACACAAGGAAACTCCTACTCTAACACATTGGATTAAACAAATTCATCTATAATAGACAAGAATATGTAAGATACACAAACTAGAAGGGAATAGGCCATGTATATTGATGAGAACTTGAAAGGGACACTTACAATCATGGATGGTGTAGTAGCAGCTTCCCCAAATCCTCTTCATCCAATCACTTGCTCGAAAGACCCACAATAAGAATGATAATACTTTTGCTAATTTTTTATCCCCTTTGTTCACCATGAGAATTCCTCCCAAGTGTTATAACCCTATATTTCATAGTGTCACCTGGAGATTGAAATTTCTCCCTCTAGTCATATTTCATTGTAAATAATATTTCATTCTACAAATGATTTACAAAAAGAAAAAGAAAAAATAGAAAAATATAAAAAAGGAAAATAGGGTATAAAAGGAAACAAAAGAAAAGAAAAAACAGAAAAAGAGAAAAATATAAAGCCCCATCAAAAATAAATTTAGTTTGAATCATACTATATAATCATGATCAAACTCTTTAAATTTGTGTTGATAGGATATAGATTAGGTTTGGTCAAACTATTTAATATTGGCCAAATTAGTTAGGTTAGAGTAATAATTAATCCAATATTCTAAGTTGGACTAATATGTTAGATGGCTAGGTTAGTAGATAGGTTAGTGATTTTCGTTTCAAGAAAAATTGAAAGGGGATGTCAAAATACCCCTTGTTTGATTAAATTTGATTATTGTAGCTTAGGAAGATAAAGTGATGGTTATAAAGAGGAAAATGTAATCTTAGTGCTACCTAGCACATTATTTTTATCCTAAGTTTGCTAATGGAAAAGACGTTTTGTCTTGTAGTGACTAATTCTTCCACAGGTTGTCATCGATGGCATCCATCATCGTGCATATCAACGGTCCTTAGCAGGTTTTGTACACCCCCAACCTTTCTTCCTTTAACTGTGGGGGGGGTCCAAAAAGTGGTTTCCCCCACATCGGTCCTACCTAATGTTGAGCATCCACAACATTTCTGACCCTCCCCTACTATTTATTCTTACCACCTAACCCCCCTACGAAATATACCCAAACCACCACCCAATACCACTCACTTCACTCTACCATCATAATCATATTACTAACTACCATATGTCTCATCCTACATACTCGTTACCCAATTAAAACACTCCCCATGACCGTTAACCGCCCTGTCACCACCCCGTGCCATAACAGACACCTATTGTACACCTTTAAACCCTATTTCATCACCCTGTAACACCATTTGGTGATACAAACATCATGGACACTGTGTCGAACCAAACTATCAAGCTAACATGCATGACCTCTAACTGTCAAATGGCATATTCTCCTCGGGTAATCACAGTTCCAACATTAATTTACATTAATCTCTATAAATCATTGCCCCAAAGGCCAAATTTTCTGATACGAATGAGAACCCAATCCTTTCCCCTCCTGTCGACCTGGACCACATACCTCTGGTGGATAAAGACTATAAAATCACAGAGTCGAGGTGCGAATTTGACTTCTTCGAATTGCACGCATGGCTAAAAGACATCTTTCTAGAGCAGTCCAATTCACCTATGTATATGTTCCCCCAAACTCACGATTTTCTTGAATTCACCCTCAGATGTCAAGCTCACTATTTTCCTAACCAAAGGGCCATTGTTTCCTCCTCTGGCGAAACCTTGTTCATAGTCACCCCTGAAGCCATTGACCAAAAGCTGCAAATCCCAACAAATGACTCTGGGATCTCGTTTTCCATTAAAGCCCTAAATGGCATGTACCAGAAGCTCACCTTCCTCCAAAGAGCCCATATTTTCAAGATTTTTCTCCCTTAGGATGCTCAATTACCCAAGAAAAATCCACCTTACTCATCCTCCATATTCACTGTCAAATCCAACCAGATCATTTTCATGCTTTCTTACTTGTTAGTTTATTTCTCAGATGAATGGGTAGATGAGCCTATTCTAGGTTTTCTATTTATATTTTCCAGAGAAGAAATAGTTTCAGCTAAATTCAATTTTAGTCAATTTCTGGCTGATAACATTCATGATCAACTATTTAGTTTTCCTACTGAAGGAATGTTCAAATATTCCTCAATTCTAGTTTACATGTTCTTTTTTTTTAATCAGATAGGTTTCCCTGTGCACTTCATAAATTAAACTAGGAGGGGGGGCCATAGTTAGTGACCTCATGGACCTCATTGGTGAGGAACAATTCAACAGAGTTCAACTTCAAAGACTACATAGATCAGTTCAATCACCCAGTTGTTTTCATGTTGAAAAGTAGCACATAGCCAAGGATCAATGAAGAAATTTATAGAATCCTACACCTTTCTGATCTAGCTAAGACAGGGGATTGGTACTTATACCAAAACCACATAGAGATAAGAGTGTATGGGTGTGAGTTTCCGCCTTACAGATTGCCCAAATACCTCCCTGTGAGTATTTTTTCATTAGAATACATAAGAAATATGGTAAATTCAGATGACATTCACTTTGTTGCAGCAAAGAAGAAGTCTCCGCTCAAGATCAAGACTCAAATTGGCCCTTTCACCTACAACAACAGATCATCGGGAGAAGATGTAGATAACCTCTTAAAAAAATGAGGTTTACTATGAGTTCCACTTGGGCATATGACACATTTGGTGTCATCTTAGAGGTCAAAGTCAAACAAGAAATCACTCCTTATGCTCACACATAGAATCCATAGGTGGAGAAATACATGAACCAAACAAAGTGGAAGAAGAACACATTGCTATAAACAGAGGAACAACCTACCACTGTAATTGATTCACATACCAACAAACCCCAAAAGAAAGTAGATACGAGATCAATAAAGAAGGTTTCTCCTTCTATCATAGAGGTATCAGTCGAGGATTTCCAAGTTTACAGAAAGAGGACCAAGACTGGTCATACACCAGACTTTCTCAAGGAAACATAAATGCAGTCCATAATAGTTTTGGAGGGACCACACTCTCCATCCCATTTAGGTAGTCACTTTATAGTATCTACATCATCACCATCATCTCAAAGACACCGAGACACTACTCTGATAGCTAAATTCTTTCATGGGAAAATAGAGTCAAACATTTTTGACAAGTATAAACAGATCAAGCAAAGAAATGAGCTCCTCAACAAAAACACCTATGCCCAATTCTAGAAAGTAGACCTCCACTTCTCAACATAGACTATTGTCATACTTTGACATAGAAAGAGGGAGAATGCAAATGACATTCTTTCAAGCACAATTTTTCCATCCTAAAACAATTGTAGACTATAAGAAGTCATCCTTTGAGTTTGATGTAAAGGATGCCCACCCGGTAGAACAGATGGATATGCAAAGGAAGACATGAGAGATGATATTCTCAAATTTGATAAATACCTCAATGAATGATTCTAAGTTTTCAATTAAAGATGGAGAATATATATTCTTTGGCCAAGGACAAAAAAATCAAATCATTAGAAGAACTGGTGTTGAATATTGGGTATGTCCCAACAATTTTCAAGGCAGTAGAGGAATTGTTAAAAAATAAGAATGTTGATATAACACCTCTGAGAAAGCAGTTGAAGCTTCCAACTACAAAATATTCACAAGACAAAGAAGTGGCTGAGACTGAAGGTCACAAAGAAGAAATGTTGAAGATAATCATGGAGCAAAATGCATAAATAAGAGAAGTGGAAGCATAAATGGATAAATTGATAAAGGAAAAGGAAGAGAATGTGAAGATGGCTATGATCCCATTGGATTTAGTCCCTCTGATAGGAATCAAAACAACAAAAGCATCCACATCAGAAAAAATTCCATCAACAATCCCAGTACAAGTTTCAGATGCATCTGACAAACTTGTAAACCATGGAAGACATGTCCATCCAAGGGGAAGAGATAAAAAAACTGTAGGAACAGGTAAAGAAATTACAGAAGTTGAAGTCAATGTTCCAGGCCAGTCACCAAGTAGAGATGCATAAGTCTCAAAGGCTTAGTCAACAATTACAACAATTAGAGAAAGAAACTGCCATGGCAAAAACCTTAACCCAAGCTAAGGAAAATATTTGGGTAGATATCAGCAAGTCAATGTCATAAATCTGGCCATCCATATAGATCATATTTAAATAGCATGGGTTAGTACATAAATACAAAGGAGCAATTGAGATCATCAAAGAATAATTAGGAGAAATACCTAAATAGGCCACTGAACTCATCAGATTTCTAAACTCCAAAACCAAGAAGGATTTAGAAGAACTAGAAATTGAGGATAGAACAGAGACCATCTTTGAGATCAAGAAGTTCCTAACCAAGAAAGGATTGATGTTGCAGCTAGAAGAAAAAGCTCAAGTGATGAACATAGGCATGCAGAGGTTTTTCATTAAGTTTGAGGTGCTACAAAAGAAAGGGATTCCTGGATTGTTAGTACTTAATGACAAATTGATCACTCTGTCTCATTAGAAACATAATATGAGTGTAGTGGCAAAGGAAGGTTGAAAGTTTGCAGGGATACATGGAATCATTACTAGTAAATATTTCCTGGAGACACTAGAGTTAGACTTGAGTATTCAACATGAGATTATTCATATCTTAATCACTAAGCCTACCTTTGTCAATTATACATAAATGGATGACATATACAAGAAATTACTCAAGATTTCCATCCTAGGTAAAAACATGTGGGAAGATCTATGCGCATTACTTGAGTAGAGACAGTTTTGGTGTTTTAGTCAGCATGGAGCAACTAGCCAAATTCAAAGGGATGAGTCACCAACCACTTCCACCAAATAAGCACAAGGGATCTGAGCAAATCAACAAATCCCCATATTTTGTATTTTAGAGATTTAGTTAGTTAGATATTCCTCCATAATATCCTAGTAATTTATGATAGGATCTTATGTAAACAGTTTTATAAATACTTTTCTCTTCTAAGTATCATGGGTTGATTTTTTCACCCGAGAACTATTGTGTAATTTCTCAAAGGATCAACCAGTAATGAAAGAGGTGTATTCACTGGATTCTTGTGTCAGATTGTTGGTGATGTGTTATCCTTCTTTGTCAGATGTATTTTCATTCTCTATGATCATTGCATGTTTTTCTAAATTCTAATCATTAAAAGAAACTCTAAAGAACAAAATTTATTTCATTATACTTTATATCTAGTTTTTTAATGATATTCATGTTGTTTATTCTAAACTGAGTGAAGGAACTCTTAGTTGCTCCTCTACTTAGTGGAGTTTCCCCTCTTTTCCCTCTTTTTCATTTCATTTAATTCAAATAGATCCAACAGTCTTACTACCCTGCCATGTGTTATAACCCTAAAATGCACAACACAGGCTTACCTGGCATCAGGCCAACTCATGTCTCTTCCTTGCCAAAGCCATGCTGAATAAAACCTTGAAAAACCAATTAAAATAAGTAACCCACACCCTAACATAACACTGGGCACGTTGGAACACTTGCTGCCCTTCTACTGCACGCGTTGGAACGCGGGCTAGACCACTACAGCCCGCGTTTACCTAACAAAGAAAAAAATCAAGAAAGTTTCCATCGGGATGAAAAGCTTTGGGTCAGTTAACTGGAACTCCCAGCCATGCATGGCTGAGAGTTCGTCTAAAACCCTAGCTTCTTCTAGCCTATAAAAAAAGGGGTAAGGGTACTATTCAAAGGAGGAAAAATCATAGCAAATAAACTCTGCCCAATTGCCGAATCCGTTTTGTCCCAACCCTTTAGCCTTTCCTCAATCTTTAGGAGAATTCAAGAAAAGCAGTTGGAGGACAAAGAAGAGGAGGAGCCCAGGATTAGGATCGAGGAACGGTGGCTGGTCTCTATAATCATTGTAAGTTGGTTCATGTTGAGATTAATAAAAAGATACTTTTCTCGTCCCGAATATATGAGTCTTGTATGTTTTATTTGATTTGTGTTTAATCTCTAATCCTCTAGCAGAACAATAGCATGCATGTGTAGTTTTGTCTTGATTGCAAGATCACTTTTTGGAAGGAGCAGTAGAAGCAAGGAGATAAAAGCTCAACGGAGGATCTACACCAACCGTCGATAAAAAGGTTAGTTAATTCTTCCCATGTGTGCATGTGAAAAAGGGTTTTAGATTCAGGTAGAAGGTTAAAAGTAGCTTATGAAGGGTCATGATCTGCATGCAAGTTTAAGCCCTAGCTTGCTAGTCCGTAGGGTAGAATACCCCACAACAGAATTGGCGACTCCACTGAGGAGATTTTACTGTTAGGGTTTCTGGATTTCATTAGAGGTTCTTGGGTAGTTCAAAGAAGTTCAGTTTTCTGTTTCTTTGTTGTTTTTGTTTTCTGTTAGGTCAAAAAGCTAGCAGGGAACCTGGTTATCAATACCAGTTTTTCCTTGGTTGTTGCTTGACATCGATTCTCGAGACACACAGAGGTACACGCGGCCTGCAGAAGGCCTGCATGCGTGTGACCCGCGCCCTAACCTTCTACAGCCCACGTTTGAACGCCTGCTGTAGTGGTTTCAGTAGCATGTAGAGCCCAGGAAGCTTAAGAGGCAGTCTCCTCTTCCCTGTCAGAAGTTTACCTTCTCAGGGGGCTTTCTGGATCCTATCTGAGTCTTGTAGGTTTATTGTCTTGTTTTTCAGTCTACCTTTTTGTGTTAGTCATTCATTCTGTTTGTTTTCTTTTTGTAAATTTTATTTTTCTGTTGAAGTGCTAGCATCCAAGCCTTTTAGAGACCCTGGTTGTTGATACCAGAGGCCTTTTTCAGGTCTAGGCTTCCTGTGTATTGTTTTATCTTGGCTTTTGTACAGACCCGCGGCCTGTTTAAGCCTAGCCCGTGGGTACCCACGTGCTGTTTTAGCTCAGCACGCGTTTGCACGCGTGCTGTCTTGGTGACAGTCGCGGGCTTGTTTGGTAGTTTTTCAGCTTGGGTGGGGCAGTCATCCCCTCCTGTGGTGAGAAGAGCTCCTCTCAGGGGTATAGAGTCTGGAGATGCACAGTCAGCAGGTTGGGGCATCTTATCCTTATCCTGTGTTTGTTAGTTCATGTTTTGATAGAAAAGACAAAAGAGAAAAAATCTTTGTTTTATGGTTTTTAGGCAAGTGTTAGAATCGGTGCTGTTTTGATTGCTTTTTTTCATTTTTGTGCTCTGATTCTGTTGCGATCTGCGCTTTAAGCAAAAGTTTTCTTTTGATTCTCTTGGTTTTATTCTTGTCAACATTTTTCCTTGTTGCGTTATCTCGCAATGAAATAAAAAAAAAAAAAATCTTGTTTCATCTTCTTCTTGATTTGAAGATTGTACTGTTGCATCAGTAGCTAGGAAAGAGTCTTTTTGCATAAGTTTTTGCAGTGCATTTAGAGTATAAGTAGCTCGCAGATCTGAGAGAAAGTCCTTTATATTTACTGCATGGAATCTTAGTAAATTTGAAAAAGAAAAGAAGTCTTTCATTGAAAAGTTGTTGGTTTTGCATTTTAGTAAAAGTTTTTGTTTTCATGCATTTTGTTCATTTTTCTTTGAGTCTTTTTACACACCATCAGTTTC
>JASDQU010815912.1:5055-24636 GCA_032191745.1 Picea mariana
TGCCTTGAAATCTCAGCACTTTCCTTGGACGATTTTCGTGGGGCCATGACGAGGGATTCTGATTTAGCTCTTCTGTGATAAAAATATGTATACATACAGAAATCAGTTTGCTGAGGAAAGTTTCTCTGCGTAAAATAGAAATGAGCTTTGTGACACTAAAGAAAAATATCTATATCTTCGACCATTTAAAACCTCGACGTCCTTATGAATAGCACAGTCAAATCAATTTTAGAGACAGATTTAGCAATAAAAACCATATCCTTACTTGTCGCTTTGCCTCATTTCCAATTAATCTCATAAATTTCGATGGTTCGTGACACAAGTTGGCGTAAGAAAAATTTAAATTTACCTCGTAGACTGTGCATATTATTATTTTCATTAAACATTGATTAAGCTCGCTTAGCTTCTTTAATCAGGATTTCTTAAACTTTAATCAACCTTTCAACGTTCACCTTATTGAGAGTTTTCACTCTAACCTTTCGAGCCTCTAAAACCCAAGATCGCAATGATTGGATTTAGTTAAGCAAGAACGTAAACGGGATTAAGTGTTTGATTAATCATGTTTTAATTTATATCGTGACTTCGCGACTCGGGGCTTCGAAGGTATAGTTTCGGGGAGGAGAATATGCTGAGTCGCAAAATCCCGAGATCGCGATGATGTGATCTATTTAAACTAGAAGATAAACCGGATTAAGTGTTTTAATTAATTAATATTTGAGCAATATCACGACTTTGCCACTCGGGGTTTCGAAAGTATAGCTTTTGGGAGGCGCATACGCCGAGTCACGAAATCCCGACAGATTTGAACCATGGTCAAAACTAACCACCCCTGACACTAACCTGGGTTACTTATGTAAAAGTCTCACGGCTTCACCTATCGGAGTTCTGATGGTAACGTTTTTGGAGAGAGTGAACACCGAGACGCGAAATCCGGTTAGCACTTGACTGGGGCTTAAAAAATTTTACTCTCAGCTTTAACCTGAGGTAAGATTTTTAACAACTTTTCGCGACCTCGCACATCGGGGCTTGTAAATCTCGTGACCTGTAACTCCCGAAGCACGATATCCCGAGGTACAAAAAGTAAAAATTTCCGTTTAACGATAAAAGGTGGTGACTTATGAAACATAACATCCTTCGCTATTTCGCATGTCGGGACTACTGAAAAATTTAGTTGGTAAATGTCACAAAGTGAAAGAGTACTTAAAGACCAACATTTGACTTTAAAAAAAAAATACATTTAAACCAGTTTAAAAAATAAAAGACGGCTCCAACACTGAGAATAAAGCACTATGTCTTAAACTAAGATAGAGAACATAAAATAAATTTTACAGAGGATTTGTTTTGGTGAAGTTAGTGGGCTATAAGTCCCTCATTTACATATCAACAATGGTCAATTGTTTGGCCTATTCAACTAATTGACTAGACCCTCCAACTATTTTTATTGCATGGAATTAGAATTAGAATCATAATTTAGAGATAGAATACATTTGAATTAATTTCAAATTTATTTTTTATAGTCATAAATAAACTCCAATAAAATGCAATTAATTAACAAATTTAGTTTAATTAATATTTTAAAATTATATTTTACATATTTTATTTTATCTAATGCATCACTCTATTAATTATACTTAAATTTTTTCCTTCTTAAAAACATTTTTGAAATTAAATATTTTAAATATATTTTTATTATTAATACAATATCATCATTTATTAATTATACTTAAATTTTTTCCTTCTTAAAAACATTTTTAAAATTAAATATTTTAAATATATTTTTATTATTAATACAATATGTTTGTTTTTAATTTTTTAATTTTTTTTTATCTAATTCACTATACCTTTCATTAAGAATTTTAAATATTTATAAAAAATAAAATATTAAAATTAATCCATCTAATAAAAAATAAATCTATAAAATAATTATTTATAAATTTTTTATTAAAATAAATCCAAAACACCATTTACAAAATCTACATGTACTTACAATTGGGCTAGCTAAAAGAACACTAGTGTGCTTTCCCAAGACATTATAGCCATACGTTGAGATCCATTCTAATGCTTCCACTCTATCCCCATCCACATTATATTTTTAGAAATCACTTTAGGGGTTCAATCTCACTAGAGATTTAAAACATTATAGTAATTTAAAACTCTATAGGAATTTAAAGCACTACAATATTTAAAAACGTTATAATATTTAAAACGTTATAGGGATTTAAATCATTATAATATTTTATAACGTTTTCTTAACTTATAAAATAGGTATGGTTATTGCACCGCTTCTTCTTCACAAAAATCCTCTACGATTTGCTCTACCCACTTGTATAAATTGGTTTCTCCTCCATTGATCAATTTTGATAGCAATTGTTTTTCTTTCTCCATTGATCAATTTTGATCGCAATTGTTCGTCTTTTGTGAGATTATTCATGTGTGGATTGATTGATGTATTTTYTTTATCTCTTCTGGATTTGCCTCTAGAATTTTTTTTATGTGTTTCAGTGAAAAACTACACCCTTTCTTGTGAGAGATTCAGTTGATTCTTTCTYGCGTAGTTTTTCAAATAATTAACCAATTTTCTCTACCAYCACTCACAAATCTCTTTTAAACTTAGCATCTATGTATGCATGCAACTATCGTATAGTCTTAATTAATGTACCACCAACTACGAAACCAGTGTTGTACTCTGAGGGATTACACAAGGGAGTTACTAGTAGGGCACATACATAGCATAATATACARAAAGTAATCTACAATAATATGCAAGCATGCACACATAGAAGGAGATAAAGGAGAAAGGTAGTAGTGGAAGTAGCAATAGGTAGTATTTTATTATATCATATCAAGCACCATGTTTCATCCCTCTGTTAAATCCATGATCACATATGTTTATACATTGATTCAGATGGCGAGTAGTTACAACTATTCTTAACTAATCTGGTTAATCGATCAACTCGACTACATTATCAACTTCTCTCCATAGTTAATTGACATATTACAATTGATACAAACCAAGAATGGTTGTAAGACTCAGTATCTGCAAGATTATTTTGGGAATTAATGAAGGTTTGTAAACCATATAAAAGACAATGCAACATAAAGTGAACAAGAGAAAAGAGAAAAAAAATGAGAATTTAATGAAAGGAAAAATAGATAATAGAGGAGAGAAAGGAGTGAAGAATGGGAAACAAAATTTCAACCTGTTGGCCTTCCCATAACCCCATATCTCCCTATTTCTCTCATTAATTTCACTCTCAAAGGATCTTTTGGACCAAGGATAGGAGCATGGACAGTGAACCAAGAAATAATTTTAACTGGAGATTTCTGAAATAATAGACTGGGACCCCCATTCGGAGTTGGTTTTCCCATTTGAGTTTCCAAAGTAAATACGGTGTCCATTATGTCTTGAATTTCTTTGATGTTTCTATGTCAATGTGATCTTTGTATTCATGTTTTAATTCCATTTTTAATGGTTGCAAGCGAATAGTGAGTGTGTAAATGAGAGGAAGATGTGAATAAACTTGTGGATTTATTTGCTGGATTTACTTCACACACACCTAGGATTTGTTTTTCCTAAGGTTTTTCCTTGTTTATTAGTTATTATTAGTCATTTATCCAGTCTCCTATTTTTTAGGAGAGAATATTCCACCTGGATAATATTCTCTTCAGTTGACACTTCAGTTTGACTAGTTGAGTTGAGTCTAAATGTTGCATTGGTTTTATCACCATGCAACATTGGGATCATCACCATGCTAATGCACACTTGCCTTGGGATCATCACCAGACTGGCGCATTACCCTTGATTCCTTGATCTACTCCTCACTACACTCTGTTCATTCAGTTAACTGAAGACTGGTTGACTAGTTAACTCAGTTAGGTGGCAGTTCACTCTTGTAACTTCTTGAGAGGCTAGACTAGGTGGTAGTTCACTCCATAGTTGTTGGTGTGTGTCCAGATCACACCACTATGGTGCATTGGTTCTCCTCCAGTGTTCATTCATTGAGTTATACAGAGTATATCATGTGTAAATTATTTATTATTCATTACAGTTAATGAGAATTCTTCTATTCTTTCTATCCTTCTTCTTTCTCAATTTCTCTCTACAAATGTGTGTAGTATTTTCTAGATAGATATATTAGGTGTAGTTTCAACACATTTACATGGTATCAGAGCTAACAGACTGCTAAGAAAAAGCTACACCAAAATATTTTGCAGGCACAAAAGATTGAAGATAGCAGAAAGATGGATTTCCAAAAAGAATTCATTCTTCCACCTTACAACTACTTTGCATGGAAGGAGAGAATAATGATTCATCTCCAAACTAAAGGATTTTATAGTTTAAACTTGAATACAGATACATAACTGACATCAACCATAGAAAAATCCAAGTACTTAAATCAGATGGATGAAGCACTTTGAGTGATTTGCAGTCTTATTTTTCCAGGTCTCCTTTTTCACATATCTTACTGTAAGACTCCCAATGAAGCCTGGACCACTTTGAAATGGCTCTTTAGAATACTAGATGAGATGAGGGGACACATGTTGGAGGTGAAATAATTGGATCCAAAAAGCTTCGACAATATCTAATATTTCTTTACAAAATTCAAGGATTTACTATCGCAACTCAAAGCTTGCAGGGTTGATAAATCTAAGGAGGAGAAACAAATGGTTCTCACCATTCTCTCCAAAATTGGTCCTGAATTATCTGTATCCATACCCACATTCCATTATGTCAGATTCGCCTCTAGAGCCACCTGGAATATGCCTTCTCTTGAGGAATTTATCGAATCCCTAACACAAGAGCAAACCAAGCTCATCAACATGGGAAAAATCAAAGGCCCAAAGGTGCATGCACTCACTGTGCAAGATGGCAGCCATAAATATCATAAATCTAAAGATAAAGACAAAAGTAAATCTCGTGCACATCTGAAGAAGGAAGGGTACACAAAACCATTCACCGATGGCTCCGGATCCAAAGGGGAAAAAGGAAGAAAAGGGGAGAAATGCATGTACTATCACAAAGGATTCCATCCAGAATCCGCATGCATGAAAAAAAAATAGATCTAATGTCTCAAATACTTCATCAAAACAACATTGGAGATTGCATCCCAGAGGGTGCCAAGAACAAGAATCCAGAAGATCATAATCCCAAGAAAGGCAATTCTAGTCATGCTTTGATTTCGATCAACTCCTCTCTCAATACTTGGATCATAGATTCAAAAGCATCACATCACATGGCTTCCTCAAAAGCAGTCTATTCTTCATTGGATGCATGAAAAGGTCCTCCTATTCTGATGGGGGACAACTCTTCTGTCGAAGTCACTGGCAAAGGAAGGATTGAACTCACCAACAGAAGCTTCGAGAATGTGATGCATGTTCCCAAACTTTCCATCAACCTTATCTCTATGTATCGGATGATGAATTCCGGCACTGAAAATAAATTCATATTCACACCAAATTCCATGGACATATATGACATGCAAACCTTTAACCAACTCCAGGGTTGCTACCAGTGAGGTAAATCATCAGTCTAGATTGTATGCATTTTCTGAATTCATTGAACCTTATTCTTCTTTACTACTTACTCATGCTGATGAAAGTAGTAGGATATGGCATTAAAGGTTTGGACATTTGAATTTTAGATACATGCAACAGCTTAGCAAGCAAATATTTGTTGATGTTCTACCAGACATCCATTTCTCCAAAGGAGTATGTGAGGGATTTGTTCTCGGAAAACATCCTCAAGAGAAATTCGGCAAAGGAAAGTCTCAGAGAGCTTCTGCACCTTTAGATCTGATCCACAGTGACCTTATGGGTCCTTTTCTGTATACATCCATCAACAAAGTGAGGTTTTTTCTCATTTTTGTTGATGATTTCTCACGTTTTACATGGATTTACTTGGGCAAAACTTCGAGGTCTTTCAACACCTTAAAGATTTAAAAGCCCTGGTTGAGACACAGTCCATAAAGAAGGTCAAATTCCTTTGAACTGATAATGGGGGAGAGTATGTCAATCATGAGATCCATGATATTTTCCATGAGGTAGGGATTTAGTTGCAACACACGGTTCCCTATACTTTGCATCAAAACAGAGTTGTTGAGTGGAAAAATAGATCTCTAAAGGAGATGGCATCTTGCATGTTGCATGAATAGTCACTATCATAAAGACTATTGGTTGAAGCACTTAATTGTGCAACATACATCCAAAACATATCTCCCCATATATTTGTCAAGGATAACACCCCCTATGAGGCTTGGAGTGGCCTCAAACTAGAAGTGACCCACTTTCGCATTTTTGGTTCACGTGCATGGGCCCAGATTCCCTCTAAAAAGAGGAAGGCACTTGATCCACAGAGCACTAAGTGTATTTTTGTTGGATACCCCGACGGTGTGAAGGGATGTAGGATTATTGATATTTCCTTGGACCGGCTCATCATTGAGCATAGTGTCTAATTCGAGGAAAGTGTCTTGTATGTACCTCAGCAGTCGCATGCAGACACCTTCATTCTTCCACCTGTCCGAGATGATGAGCATGCACATGTCGACTCTTATTCAGATGAGAGTTATGATTCAGAGGACTCAGATGATTCAGATTTAGAGTCAGTACATTATGATGCAGAGTTAAAGCATCCAGATGCAATTGCAGAGCCAAAGCAAAGGCCCAAGTGGGCACAAACCACTCTTCAAGATGCAGGGCATCTCGTTGGTGATCCAGCTAATAATAGGAAGACTCGATATGATTTCAAGGAGCCTCATGTTACACTCACTGCCACTGAACCATTTCCCTCTAGGCATCTTTTCTTGGTTTAGTCTTCAGATCCACATTCTTATGGCGAAGCTGCTAGAAATCCCTTTTGGGAATCTGCCATGCAGGAGGAGTACAACTCCCTCCTCGAGAACCAGACTTGGGATCTGGTTCCCCTTCCTTCTGGGAGGAAAATTTTCAGAGGAAGATGGGTCTACAAGACCAAGAGCGCAGCAGATGGGAATATTAGTAGATACAAATCCAAGCTTGTTGTCAAAGGCTTTCATCAGGTGCATGGTATTGGATATGATGAGACCTTCGCTCCAGTAGCGAAGATGGATTCCATATGATTGGCACTTGCCATTGTGGAAGCCAAGGGAGGGGAATTCCATCATATGGACGTGAAGAATGAATTTCTTCACAGTGATATCTCTAAGGAGATCTATATGGAGCAGCCCCAGGGATTTATGGAGGACTCATCTTTGGTCTGTCAACTGAAGAAGTCCCTTTATGGCCTCAAGCACTCTCTGAGGTCATGGTATGCCAATATGGACTCCTACATGTTTTCATATAACTTTGTACGTTTTAAATCAGACCCGAATGTCTACATGCTCAGGACAATTGATTCACTTCTACTCCTAGTTTTGTATGTTGATGATTCGTTGATCATTGGTTGCTTGTCTTCAATGATTGTTGCAGTCAAGAGGATTCTACATGACACGTTTTTTTATGATGGACATGGGTCCACTACACTTATTCCTTGGACTTGAGATCATTCAAAATGCATTAGGCATCAAATTGTCTCAGGCCAAGTATGCACGAGATCTCCTTGAGAGATTTCACATGACAGACTGCAAGTCTGCTCTGACTCCTTTCCTATTAGAAGTCAAACTTGAGGATGGCGGAGAGACTCCACTGGTTGACAACACATTGTATAGAAAACTAGTGGGGAGCTTGTTTTATCTCACACTCTCCATATTAGACCTACCCTATGCAGTTGGCACAGTTTCCAAGTTCATGCAAGAGCCGCATGAACTACATTGGAAGGCTGCAAAGTGTATCCTTCAATATGTACAGGGCACCATCACCTTTGGGATTCATTATGTAGTAGAATCTACATTAGATCTCATTGGGTTTACTGATTCTAACTGGGCTGGCGATAACACTGATTGCAATTCCACATCTGGTTACTCACTTAGTCTTGGTTCCCGTCTTATCTGTTGGTCGAGCAAGAAGAAAGCTGCCATTTCTCTATCTTCAGCTGAGGAAGTGTACAGAGGGTTAGTTAACATAACCATTCAGGCTATGTGGCTACAACATTTTCTCACTGAGTTGGGCATTTAGTTTCACTGGCTGGTCGTCATCTAGTGTGAAAACCAGAGCACTCTGAAGTTCTATAGAGATCCATTTCAGAGGAAGAAGACAAAACACATCGAGATCCACATGCACTACATCTGGGACTTAGTACATGAGGAGATCATTGACCTACAGTTCTTTCCTTCAGTAGAACAGATGATAGACATATTCACCAAGACCTTCACTAAGCAGAAGTTCCATTCTCTGCAAAGTCCTCTTGGAGTGAAGGACACAATTGTCTAGCAACTATAGTTCTAATTTTTATATACATTATACCTTGAGGGGGGGGTTTCCCATAAGGTTTTCCCTCTTTCCTCACTTTATTTCAGTGTATCTTTTGTATTTGGGTACGTAACATGGCCTTGTTGTCGAGACCCATTCTTTATTTTCACCATAGTGATGTTCGGGGGGGGGTGTTGGAGTTACTTCACACACACCTAGGATTTATCTTTCCTAAGTTTTTTCCTTTTTTATTAGTCATTATTAGTCATTTATCTAGTCTCATATTTTTTGTGAGAGAATATTCCACCTGGAGAATATTATCTTCAGTTGACACTTCAGTTTGACTAGTTGAGTTGAGTCTAGATGTTTCATTGGTTTTATCACCGTACAACATTGGGATCATCACCATGATAATGTGCAATTTCCTTGGAATCATCACCAGACTGGCGCATTACCCTTGATTCCTTGATCTACTCCTCACTAGACTCTGTTTAGTTAGTTAACTAAAGACTGGTTGACTAGTTAACTCAGCTAGGTGGAAGTTCACTCTTGTAACTTCCTGAGAGACTAGATTAGGTGGAATTTCACTTCCATGACTGCTGGTGTGTGTCCATATCACTCTAGACCGCCACTATGGTGCATTGGTTCTCTTCCAATGCACATTCCTTGAGTTATATAGAGTATATCATATGTAAATTATTCATTATTCATTACGGTTAATGAGAATTCTTCTATTCTTTCTCTCCTTATTCTTCTTTCTCAATTTCTCTCTGAAAATGTGTGCAGTATTTTCTAGATAGATCTATTTTGTGCAATTTCAACACATTTACATTATTTCACAGTTTTTAGAGGGTGTAACAACTCTATTTCTACCACCATATGATACATTTTCCGCAACAGATATCAATGGTTTCCATATTTGAGTCATTGAACCTTTGTGGGAGTTTCTAATTTTATTTTTATGGTTGTTGGGAGAATTTATCACTCCTCCAAACTATATCTCTCTCTACCCCTTTCAATTTTTTATTTCCTAAGCAATTTCTTAATTGCCTAGGACATTTTTTCTTTCCTCTGGCCGAGTTTACATCCCCTTGACGTTTTATATTTTCCCTGGGCAACTTCACATCTTGTTGGGTGTTTTGTTTCATTCCTGGATGACTTCACTCTTATATGGGTGTTTATCTCTCACCCATAGGCCATATAGAGGTTGGAAATACTGCACACAGTGATAGATTTACTCATTTTATCTTGTTGAGTGATTCTATCAGTTTTTGGGTGCTTAAAATCTTCCCTAGGAAATTCAAGTGCATGTTGGGTGCTTCAATTATTGTTAGAAAATTAACATGGTTCTTAGGAGATTAAATGGGATGTCAGGCGATTTTATTTACCTAGCCAATCTCACTCACCTAAGTCGACTTATGTTTTTTCTGGTCAGATTGTTGGAAATGGTGCAAGAATGAATTGATAACTAAAAATATTTGGAAACATTATAATGATCCAATACTCACATAATCAAAAGGGTATATTTGCAACCATTGATTGATTTTTCATTATAAATTCTCTCTAGTGTGCAATATACAAAACTCGACATATTTACTGTGGGAGGATGTCCTTTACTATTGGGAAACTTTTGGGCAAGAGAAGTTTGGTGGCCTTAGGGATGGTTATTACATTGTACAAAAAAATAAATTCATTAGAATTATCATACAAATGTGATCCAAATTAATGATTGGCTAGTGCCTACTACATTACTCTCTGGTTGAATACATATGCTATGATTATTTGTTGTTCTACTTTTGAATAAATAAGCAATTGCATCAATGTTTGGGGGAAAATGAATCCATAGCCACTGGATTGACATATGAAATGTTTGATGACTTCCATTGGCAAGCAAAAATTCATTGTTAAATTAATTTCTCCATTTCACTTGTAGAATTATGAAGAGTGGATTTGCATTTGGTTCAAGAAACCACTTAAATAATCATAGCTTGGAGGCCCATGTGAATTTCTACCAAAATGGACAGAGAGGATCCTCGATTGGTGAAGAAATATGCATTCCATAATTCAAAGAGAGGAACATCATGAATGTTAGAAGCAATTTGATAGGTGTATCAATGAGTTGTTAAAGAGTTGCATTTTATTTTTCAATGTGGATGGTTGTATGTGGCACTCATGCAATTGAGAACCATAACAAAACCATTCTTCCATTACCTTGCTTACAATGCAGAGAGCTTAGATACAACATCCTTGTGGAGCAATTCCTTTTGAATCAGAGGCCCAAGAAGATGAATAATCATTCCTTACCTCAAGAGTAGAAACAAAGACAAAAGTTGGACCATGAATTAGATTGAACACAAAATCATAAACACAGAGGCCTAGTTTGCATATCAGACAATTATGTAAGTGAAGTAGCCAACTAATCATCCATATCAAAGGTTGCATAGAAATAAGACCTTACATCCAACTCAATAAGAGAGGAGAGGTCATTGTATATGGAAGAGGACAAAGCCTTTATGGCCTTTCTGAGATCAGAGAACTATGTCTTAGACTGGGATAGAGAACATGAGATAGATTTGGTAGATGATTCATGTTGTCGAAGTGATTGGGATACAAGTCCCTCATTTATGGATCAGATTGTATCAGAGTAGTTGAATCCTTGACTGTGACACATCTTGTAGAAAATTTCATACATCATGGGTAAAGCAAGTAGAGAAAATTTGGAAGACTTAAGGGCCAACAATGCTCAACTTCAGAAAGAGAATGAATGCTTGAGGGAGCATGTTCAAATTTTCAACTAGAGGATGGTAGAGATGGATAAACACCTTGAGGCCTTTTTCAAACTATTTTCATTTCTCAAGAATAATTTTGAAGAATGCTAAGACTCCCTTACAACAGTCACAATAGATTGGAACAAGCACAGAGTGTAGATTGTACACCTTGGTGGGAA
The DNA here is from genome assembly GCA_032191745.1 of Picea mariana. NCBI lineage: Eukaryota > Viridiplantae > Streptophyta > Pinopsida > Pinales > Pinaceae > Picea > Picea mariana. The sequence continues at coordinate 16,325 of JASDQU010815912.1, forward strand.
GGTCATTCAGTTGAATAACTAGCAAGAGGATAAGCTCCCTTAGATGAGGGCATAGTTGCAACAAGATTCAGAAGAGAATTGACAAGGATCCAAGTAGTTTTGCAAGAGTACTGAGAAGCAGGGCCACCTTCTAATACTACAGTCAAAGCTAGTACCATGACCAAGACCACTTTTCTAAGAACACCTTCCTTGGATTTCTCTCAAGATAATTTTGGTGAATTTTAAAAGCATACTAGAGGCATTGGTTCCAAGATCCTAAGGAAAATGAGCTATGGGATAGGAAAGAGAAGTCAAGGAATCCTAAGCCTTATTAGAGATAGACAGAGAGCCAAGAATGAAGGCCTAGGCTTTGATGGAATGTTGGAAAATACCATGACCATCTAATCCAATACATGTTTTGTGAACGAAAAAGGCCTGCTAGAATTTTCCTATTCGTCAGAAAACAAAGAAGCAATACATCAAGGTGGCAGCCCACTACTACCTTAACTTTCTTGTGGGAGATTGAAGAAGGGAATTGATGAGGATAACTTGAATACTCAACCTTCACCATCACTCAAAAAAAAGAGCAATCCATTCAGTTGGGGCAATAAAAAGAAGAAGACCAAGAGGTCCTCATCAAACAAGACATCCCTTGTTTGTCATTATTGCAATAAGAGAGGTCATAGCATTGTGAGTTTTTGGTATGCAAAGGCATGTTCTTTCTATGGGAAGAAAGGCCATCAGGTGAAATCTTGTTGGGAGAAGCAAGCCACATGGAAAAATTTCTTTCAGAGGAGAAATTGTAAGAATACTTCTCCAATCCAACAAAAAACTCGGACGCACATGGATAAGAGTATGTCAAGTAGTTCTTGTAGTAGTGTTGACCAAAAATTGGTTATGTATATTTTTCCGCTCATGGAATAATAAAAAAATTATATTAGAAAAAGAAAATTTTTGAACGATTACAGGTCCATTACGTAGCGCTCAGTCTCAACTTTTTCATGCATTTTGCAGATTTAAAATCCAAGTTCATATACTCAACATATCTAGGTTTTCGTCAAAAAGACCAAAAACTCTTCTTCCATGTGGAACCATGACCAACTCTTCGAAACCACATTCAATTATTGTAACCATGTCATGTTCAAGTTTTTGACTAATTACTCTCCTCTCTATCTATCAAACATAACCATTTTTCTTCAATTTTTCACATATAAAACATGAGTAGATACTACTGTTTACTTAGTAAACAGAGGACCTTCAAGCTCTTTGGATGGTAGAATTCCAGAGGAGGCATGGACAGGCAAAAGGGTAAATTATTCTTTTTTGAAGACTTTCGGTTGTGAAGCATTTTTCCATATTGATAAAGAAAATAGAACAAAGCTTGAGGCAAAATCGAAGAAGTGTGCCTTTATTGGATACGATGTTAATGATTTTGGTTATCACTTATGGGATTATGAAAATCACAAAATCATTAGGAGTAGAGATGTTGTATTCAATGAGAAGGTCATGTACAAAGATCAGTTGCAGGGAAAGATATAAGAAAAAGAAAAAGAAAAACCATAATACACAGTGATTGATGATATCACTGAAAAAGAAGTTCCAAAGGTACCAGAAAATCAAAATGTACAACAATAGGAGCAACAGGTACCAAGTTAAGTAGGCCCCCTGAACAATACTCTCCTTCATTGTATTATTTATTGTTGAATGATTCTGGTGAACCAGAATGTTATGAAGAGGCAATGCAGGAAGACACTAAAAGAAGTGGGAGCAAGGCATGAAAGAGGAAATGGATTCCCTGGTAAATAACCAGACTTGGGATTTGGTTCAGTTTCTTGCAGGAAAATGTGCATTGTAGAATAAATGGATTTACAAGTTGAAGGAAGAGTATGGAGGCAAAAAGAGGTACAAGGATAGACTTGTTGTAAAGGGGTTTGCACAAAAGAAAGGTATAGATTTTGATGAAATATTTTCTCATGTTGTTAAAATGACTTCAATTAGGACTATTTTAAGTCTTATGGAAGTAAAAGATTTACATCTTGAACATATAGATGTAAAAACAACTTTTCTCCATGGGGATTTGGAGGAAGAGATTTATATGAAACTGCCACAAGGGTATGAGGTCAAAGGGAATGAAAATTTGGTATGCAGGTTGAAGAAGATATTGTATGGCCTAAAGAAAGATCCAAGGTAGTGGTATTTGAAGTTTGACAGGTTTATGGCAGAACAAGGTTATAATATATGTCATTCTGATCACCATGTTTATTTTAAAAAGATATAAAATAGAAGCTATATTATCTTGCTATTGTATGTAGATGACATGATTGTTGTAGGGTCTAATATGAAAGTTATAAATGTGTTGAAGAAGAAATTATCTAATTCATTTTCGATGAAGGATTTGGTTGTTGCAAATAAAATCCTTGGTATGAGAATAACAAGAGACAGGAAAAATCACAAATTGACATTGTCTCAGGGTGAGTACATAGAGAAGGTGTTGGAGAGGTTTAGAATGCAGAATGAAAAACAATTAATACACCTTTGTCCAACCATTTAAAATTAACGAAGGAAATGTGTCCCAAGAAACAAGAGGAGATAAAATACATGTCCAAGGTCCCTTATTCATCAGCAATTGGCAGCTTCATGTATGTGATGGTTTGCACAAGACCAAATATTGCACATGCAGTGGGAGTTGTGAGTAGGTATATGAACAATACAAGTAAAGAACATTGGGAGGCAATAAAGTGGATTCTCAAGTATTTGAGAGGAATTTCTACTCATGCATTATATTTTAAAGGTCCAGACATTGTTCTACAAGGATATGTTGATTCATATATGGCAGGTGATAAAGATAGCATGAAGAGCACCACAAGGTATGTTTTTACTATAGGGGGAACAAAAATAAGTTGGATTTAGAAATTACAAAAGGTTGTTGAAATTAAAACAACAGAGGTAGAGTATGTTGTTGCTACAGAGGCTAGTAAAGAGATGATTTGGTTACAGAGGTTTATGGAGGAATTGGGAAAGAAGCAAGAGAATAGTAGGCTGTAAAAAGACAGCGAGAGTGCCATTCATCTTGAAAATAACTCATCCTTCCATTCTAATACTAATCATATACAACTGAGGTACCATTTCATATGATTTGTTTTGGAAGATGGACATTTGAAGTTGGAAAAGATACACACTAGACAGAATCCTGCAGACATGTTAACAAAGGGAGTAACCAGGGAGAAACCAAGTTCCTGCTCAGTTTCAGTTAGTATTCAAGCATGAAGGTGAAGATGAGAAATTGTTGAGGTCCAAGAAGGATCATAGTCCAATAGATACAACAATGGTAGAGTTTTTGAGATCAGTCTCCAAGTGGGATATTGTTGGTTGTGGAGCCTGATTATCTTCCTGATTCAGAGGTCTTTGTTTTCACCTGTGTTTATACCCCATGAAGACTTTACACCCTGGAATAATGCACACTCCTCCACACGAGGGAGTGCAATAAGGGCTTTCCCCTCCTCAAGGACTGAGGGGGCCACCCCCGTAGCTGGGGGGTCCTGGGGAAAACGGGCCCATGATGGGGATTCGGGGGACAATGTTTCTCGATGGGGGTTCAGGGGCGAAGCCCCTGAAGGAAAATTTTCCTTGTAAATGTATATTGTAATTTTATAGTAAATCTGGATCGTTGATTATAAGGTCACAGATCTAATGGTAGAAGTTATGTTAGGGTTTTCTTCCCTAGAAGGAAACTCTCTTTTATGAGGCAAATGTATTACGACTAAGTATTATTGTGAATATTGTATTCTGAGTGAGGAGATTGTGAGAGAAAGAAGAGGAATTTACAATGGTTTTGTTGTAGGTTGTATCCCTTCATTTGTTGGATAATAAAAAGGAAGGATCTGGCAATTTATATGGTGGATGTATCCCACACTAGGTGAACCACGTATATCTGTGTTTTTGTTGTATTGTGTATCTTATGTGTTTTATTTTTGCATTTTATTTTATTTTATTGTTCCCCGGTCCTCTTTTACTAACACAAGTAATGCATGGTAGGGATCATAATCATTTATAATCTCTATTACTTCAAACTCGGCCTTCATCCTCACCCATTCTATGCTTACTTTGACTTGCTCCAATTGTCCAATAGGATAGATCATGTACTGATTTTCCAATCTAAGTTGGATGGGTGACCAAACCAAACTTGGTTTACCCATCAATTCCCATGACTTCTTCGGTAGGATGTTCACTTCGGAACCCAGATCCAACATGACCCCATCCATTTCATAACTCCCAAGTTTAGTTGTCATCTTGAATTATCTTCCTGTGCATTTATGCTTACTGACTTGACACAGATTCGTTTCTGATAGGGGGTCAATATAGCTCTCTTCGTCCCTTTTTCCGCCATGCATGTTGCCAACATGTGTTCCATCTTTATTGCATCATCATGATCATTTAAGAATATCAAACAACAATGTAAGAAGTTAATTACTTGATCCTTAGTATTGGTTTCTTGACCCAAGTCATGTAGTACCTCTTCATTTGTTGTGCACTTCAGCTCCTCATACGCATTCTCCTCGATTGATCTTTGTTTGGTGCATTGAAGCTCTTCTTGTGTGTGTGCTTCTTCCAATGACCTATGTATCGCGCGTTGAATTTCTTCGCATATGAAAGATTCCTCCAAATACCTTCATGTGGCGCACTGCAATTCTTGACGGGAGAGAGCCTCTTCCTGTGACCTCTGTTTCACTCGCTAAACTTCCTCACAGATCTARGCATCCTCAAGTGGCCTCTCTGTCACACATTGTAGATCTTTTGATGCTCTTTCTTCCTCTATGGCCCTCTGCGCGTTGCATATAAATTTATTCTGTCGAGTGCCATCAAACTTAGGAGAGGGTTGTTTCTCCTTTCTTATCTTCCCCTTCATCCTTTGACTCGAKCTTTTTCCATTCTCGAAGTCCATTCCCATATTCACTCCTCTTTGGGTTATCACTTGGACATCAACTTCATCATCCTACTTCTTGTTCCTGCATGGCTCTGCAATCACCATATTTCAATGTGTCTTCCTCTCTTCCCTCTTCAACAAGTCAGAGCAGTCCTCTACAACATGCTCCGGGTTGTAGCAGTACCCACATAGAGCACGTGATTTGGTACAAAATATTGATACATGGCCAATTTCTCCACAGTTAAAACAAGTGGGGGCTCTACCTCCCCCACCTCCATAGTCTGTTCGCAACCATGTCCATAGCCACCTATGGGACCTCCCTGATATCCACCTTTCTTGGCATCACCACAGTCGCTACCCTTTTGTTCCTCTTAAACCTGAAATACATCGTGGGTATGGTATTACATCAGCTAGAGTGACCGATGGTTATTCACATCGTGTCCTACATACTTGCAGAATTCACAGAATGAAGTATGATGCATCTTCTGATATTTCTCCAATGTTGGGTAGCAGGGTGGTACATGGCCCCACTGTCGGAATATTTCACACCATTATGTCTATGGCCCATCTGGAAATGGAGTCGGCACATGTGTTTCCACATAATTGTCAAGCACAGGACACTTATCCCTACAGTTTCCCTCAAACCGACATGTGGTACACCATACATGCTCCAGCATGAATTTTGCCTTTTCTGTATATTGCAATTACATCATTAGGTTGTCCAACTGAGATTGTACCTCTGCTAATCATGTCGATGTCTCTCCTCCTCTGGGTGTAGCTTCCAGGCGCATCGCAATTTCCACAACTTCTTCCTGAGTTGTCACCTTTTGTTGGGTGAGTAGGACTTGGATATGGTGAAGTAACCCCACAATGAACCATTCTCTATGTTCTACATCCTAAATTTCGAACGTCAGCCTATCTAATAAAATCTTGAACCGTTGGTCATAATCCCACATGGTTTCTCAACTACCATGCATTACTTGTGTTGGCACTTGCACCTAAAATAACCACATGGTAAATCAGTTAGGATTATATATCCAATGGAATATTATGATTCCTGGGCAGATCTCGAATGTTCGATAAGGATGCTCTGCCAGAGTACCATAGATGTTGTTGTTGATGCACCTGCCTCATTATATTTCCACATATATATGTTGATGCTCCATCTTTTTGTTGTTTATGTTGTTGTTACGTCTTCATGTTGTTGATGATGTTGATGTTCCAGCCTCATGTCGTTGATTATGATGATTTTATTCCAGATTCATGTTGTTGCTATTGATGTTTCGATTTCATGTTGTTGATGATGATGATGTTATTCCAGCTTTGTGTTGTTGATGTTGATGTTCCAGCCTCATTTTGTTGATGATGATGATGGTATTCCAGATTCATGTTGTTGATTTTGATGTTCCAACTTCATGTTGTTGATGATGATGATGATGATGTTACTCCATCTCCGTGTTGCATATGATGATGATGATGTTCAATTTCTACTAATGTTGATGATGAGAATTTTTTTTGACAACCTATAGATATGACCAATAGTGTTCCTGATGTTGATGATGATGTCTCCTCCTCTTGATGATATATTGAGTCTAGTGATTTGTTATTAATGTTGTTAGTAGAATACCCTTCTTGTTAACGGGGAGTGTTGAAATATTGTAACTTCGAAGAATATTCTACCTGAGAGAGAGTTGAATAATATTATTATATTATATTTAATTAGGCCCTATTGTACCTTAGTAAAAGTCGGCCCTATTGTGCCTTGATAGTTAGTTGTAAATTAAGAGGGTAAAGTGATAGGTGGGCCTAGACCTAATTATAGGTTGGCTAGACCACTATTTATAAGATAGGAAAATGCCTCATTTTGACACATACACACCTAGCTATGTAGTGCACAAGTCTTGGAGAAGAAGATGTTGCAACTTGGGGTGATGTCAAGGAGGGTTTTGGTCTATCTATTGATATTTCTTGGTGAAGTGGTGTGCTACTCTTCCTAATGAAGGAGTACAAGAGGGTCTTATGTTCGGTCTTTGGTATATCTATATTGAGGAAGTTTTTGCTGGGTTTTCTCCCCCATGAGGGTTTCCCAGGATAATTTGTGTATCTCTATTGTTTTTTTATTGCCTCTCTTTCAATGATATTATTTATGCATCTAATGTGATAAATGATTATAATAACAAAGAAGAACTGTAATTGCTAGTTGCATAAGTAAAATGTAAACACACAAGTGAACCAATGTTGCTCTGCATCATCTTTACCCATCCCATGGAACACAAGTAACCTCAAGGTACCATCCTGGTTTTCCATCCTCAACCTCGAACTATTTCCTCTAAACTAACTATTGGATGTCTAGGACCTTGGTACTAATACTCTTCCTTGTGAAGTAGCGTTGACTTCGTCTTCTTCTTCACTCATGATTTCTCTTCTTTCTTCTCCTAATCTTTCCTCTACTCCAATTGTCTCATTGTATGTTTTTATCTCTTCTTGGTTGCATCTGTGAAATGTTAGAAAAATAGGACCGTGGAGCAATAAAATAAAACAAATGCAAAAACAAAACACAGAAGACACACAATACAAGAGAGACACAGATTTACGTGGTTCACCCAGTGTGGGCTACGTCCACCAGAGAAATTTTCAGGTCCTTCCTTTATTATTATCCAGCAAATGAAGGGATACAAACTACAGCAAAACCCACTGTAACTTCCTCTTCTTTCTCTCACAGTCTCCTCTCTCAGAATACAATATTCACCATCATCCATAGCCGTAATACATTTCCTTCATAAAAGAGGGTTGCCTTCTAGGGCAAAAAACCCTAACATAATCTCTACCATTAGATCTGCGACCTTATAATGAACGGTCCAGATTTACAATGAAATTACAATATACTTTTAAAAGGTAATTTTTTCTTCGGGGGCTTCGCCCCTGAACCCCCGTTGGGGGCCCGCTTGCCCCTAGACCCCCCAGCTGGGGGAATAGGCCCCTCTGCACTCCCCCGCGTGTAAGAGTGTACATACTTCTGGGGTGTAAATACTTCATGGGGTATAAACACGACTGAAAGCAAGGACCTCTAAATCAGGAAGATAATCAGGCTCCACAACCAACAATCTCCCACTTGGAGACTGATCTCAACAACTCCACCGCTGTTGTATATGCTGGACTCTGAACCTTCTTGGACCTGGAAAATTTCTCATCTTCATCTTCATTCATGAAGACCAACTAAAACTGAGCAAGAAATCAGTTTCTCCCTGGTTACTCCCTTTGTTAACATGTCTGCAGGATTCTGGCTAGTGTGTATCTTTTCCAGCTTCAATTGTCCATCTTCCAAGGTGGATCGTATGAAGTGGTACCTCAACTGTATATGCTTAGTCTTTGAATGGAAGGTTGAGTTCTTTGCAAGGTGAATGGCACT
>JASDQU010815912.1:40686-57207 GCA_032191745.1 Picea mariana
AATATTCTATATGAATATTATATGTCATGCCATTTCTGGTGGTATGTGGAACGTCACATAACTCCTCATGGTTTGAGAGTTATGGCCTTACGAAGTTGGAGGACCCTCACATGTCATCTAGAAGCCCCAAAAGGTCATAGTAGTCAAAGTGGTTTAAGGGATTTTAAAAGGTAAATAATAAAGTGAAGTGATGATTGTACTATAATTCAAAGTGAATACAAAATAAATTATTTAAATAATAAAATTAATGGAGAAATTAGAAGTGGGTTAACCCTAAAATAAGGAAAGTGGAGCTAAGTGACCTAGAAGATGTTTTTAAGGAAGCTACTTGGAGAGTTTAAATAAGAGGCAAGGCTCTCTCATTTTAATCACACTTGAGCATATTGAATATCTATATGTGTTTGAGGTAACCAAGGATATCTAAGCCGAAATTCTGAGGAAAGGTGAAGAAAAGAAGGTCGAAATGCAAAAAAGGATAAATTCTTTTGATGGTGCTTTCTAAGGTATGTTATTTGCAGGTCATCTCACCATTTTCGCTATAAATTTTTTTATATAATTATTCAGACTGTGAAAATTCTATGGCATTGAGAAAAATACCCAAGTATCTGTGGTAAATAATTCATCTTGTGGGTTTTTTTATTTTGGGAGTTACACTCCGTGGAAAATAGGGTTTGTGGCTAGTCCTGAAACTAGTCAAAAACATGTGTTTCGGGTAAAAACGTCATAACTTCTTCATAACAGATCCAAATTCAGTGCTACCAAATATGTTGGTTAGGGTACATGCTTTAGTATGTTTTTTAACAGATTTAGATCAATTGAACAAATATTTTCTACGGGCCATGCTCTACAAGGTCGCACTCTAGAATAAGCCAAAATTCAGCAAGGTATGCCATTTTTGCTATTACACCTTTTTTGAGAGGTTCCAAGTAGTTCCACTTGGGGAAATTGCATAAAACACATTGAAGAAAATTTTGTATCAGTTTCATATCTTTATTCATTACAGGTACAAAGTTATAATTATTTCAAGTTGGGATTGTTGACTAATCCAAAACTAGTCATGGTTGAGACAAGCAGTTGATGCGTTGGCACATACATGAGGTGTATAGTTGATGATTTTGGTACATATTGATGAGTCATTGTTGATGAGTATTTGACACATGATTGGTATATACTTGGTACATGGTCGGATGCAATTGTTTATGGTNTTGATGCACTTGTTTATGTTGACAGATTGATATCTGTTGAGGATTGTTGCCTCATATTAGTTGGTGCTAAGAATGTAAGATGAGTCTTGCATATAGAGATGGTGCTCTTGTAGAGTTGTACTCTATTCAGTTGTTGTTGAAAAACCCCGGGATTGAAGTCCATAATAAAAAGAAAAATTGTACATACATCTTGTGTTCTTTGTGTTCCTTGTGGAGATGATTTGTTGATAATATGTTGTCGATATATGTTGCTGATATGTATTCACATCTAACGGATTATAAATGACAACAATGAGTAATGAGAAAATGTTGAATGTTAACTAAGGAGTTTTTGTGTAAGAGGCAAGTTTTGGGAAAAAGATCCCCACACTCATTCACCCCCCCCCTCTAAGTGTGGTTGGTGTGTCCAACAAAAGAGGTAATGAAAAATTGGGCAAGCCATGATGGTGAGAGACAGTCAGGTTGAGAATCTCTTTCCATCCATCATTTGGAGGGACTTCTAGTTGCATGGACACATGAGGAGGCACAAGAATACTAGGGATGTTCTGAGGCTGGAAGGGAGGTATCTCTAGTTGAGGTTGTACTATTATTTGCCTGATCTAGTTAAAGAACCCATCTTGGAACATCTGGTTCAATTCTTGGGGATCAACATCAAAATGAATGGAGAATCTAGGCCTTCTAGGCCCTCTGTTCCAGTTTCCTCGACCTTTGTTATTTATTCCATGTCTTCCCCTACTAAAGAAACTTATCCTGTAGCAGAAATTCGTCAGTGACTAAGCCCTTAATAAACCATACATGAAATTCTTCTTGCATGAATAAAAAATTGGCTCAGAAATTGACACAAGATACATGCAAATCCATCCATAATAAACCATTTAATAATCGTCAAGTGAGCATGGGGTGACAAGGTTCATGGGACATATGGAGGGAGTGTAATGAGCGAAAGGTGGTATAATTAGAGGGAATAATTACACGAATACTGCTCAACAATTAATTAAATAATTTAAAAGTGTAAAATAAACCAAAATATCAGTTGTCAACCATTGTTGTGTCATATATTTTTTCGTTGTTACACAAACCCTTTTAATTTATTTTACAGAACAGGGATGTCATAAATGAAATTGAGATTATGAGGGGAATATAATGAGCGAAAAGTGGTAGTATGAAAGGGACATAATATGGATACTCTTCATATAAAAATAAATCAAATCAAACAATCAAACATATCTATGTTCAGACCTCCACAATTCAATCAGTATTAACTTTTCAATACCACCATCTAAATTGTTACTTCCTTTACAGATTGCTCGTTAGCTTCCAAAAAATAATTCATATGCCCAGAAATATTCAATTATATCATCCTTTGCATCTATATAATATTTATATAGAAATCCTAGCAACAGTATTGCAATTGATATGATAACCCTTTTAGCCACAACCATTCATACTCCAATGCTAAATCCCCATTTTTTTTTCTTTTTAAAACCAATAGAATACGCACAATGATTCCAGCCATTCATTTCCAATATTTATTCTTTAAAATCAATAAGAATATGCACAGTATTTACCATCATTTTCCCATTATTTACACATTATTCAACACAACCAAACTGGTCGTTAAAACTCATAATTGTGCCCCAATCCATTCACACACAGGTCTCCTTTAAATATAATCAACATAAGAGTTGATTCAAATAACAATCAACAAATAACATGCAACTCCTGAGCCGAAGCTTCACATAAATTAGCATGTACAAACTTCTTTTTAAAATTTCCCAACGAGAAACAAAGACAAATCATGCCCAATCAACCAAGCATACACAATGCTTATTTACCCTTGACTAGATTGAAATGATATCAATATCATATTTAGGGGTTAAACACAACAAATGGAGAATAAGAAAAAATGGCTCAATCAAAGGAAGAAGTCTTCGAAAATGTCGACATCTCGTTCCTTTCAAAAATTACCACAGACATATAACAAGTAACCATACTCTCGACTATGAGGGTTACCAAAAAAATGGAAGTCATCCACCTCCAACAGGGAACGAAAAGAAGCGAACTCTTAAATAACACAGTAAAATGAGTGTCCAAGAACAAACCCGTGCCCAACCAAAAGCATATATAATGATTCTATTAATTTCTTTGGAGCGTTAAGTTCAGACTGTGCACTGATTTCCAAGCAACATTGTTAGCGAGGGAAATGCTATGATAGCTAATAGCTCGAAGATTTTCCAAGTCAAGGCAAGAAAAACTTTAAACTTACAATAGTTCACATTGCAACTGAGAGGATCGAAAATATCAACCACGGAGACAAAAGTGGAGTGGCAATTCTTAAACACAGAGAGTGGTGGTAATACTCATGCGCAAGCCTCAAAGCTTGTCAAACATAATAAATTTCCACAGAGAAATCGGACCCAAAACCCAAGCCGAATGAGCATGCTTCACTGCTATTTTATCCATAAACCCATGCAAAGATTACACACAGCAAGGAAAGCATAACCATTATTTTTGCTTAAAATGCCAACAGTCCAGAATAATCACCAAAAGAAAGGACACAACGCCAATACCGTTGAAATATTGTAACTGCAAATAGTATTCTACTTATTATTATTATTATTTGAGTCATTTATTTATAGATCAAATCCCCTTTTGTGTATTGATCATGTCGATCATTGTAATTGACCAAATCCACTTTTTCAGATTGGTCAAACCCTAATTGTATTATGAAAATTAAGAAGTCGACCCCTAGACCTAATTAAAGTGGTTTTAACCACTAAGAAGACAAGTCAACCCTACCCAGTGAAGAGACACATTTTCAACACCTGCCAGTTTGTATAAATAAAGGAAGCCAACGCCTCAATTGTTCACTCAGCTCAGCTCATTCATCTAGTGGGCAAGTTTGAAGGAAACTGCATTTGTTAGTTGCCGGAAGAAGGAAGAGAGAGGCACATTGCTAAGTGGAGGATATTATATAGTGTTTGGTTTGTTGTCTTGGCATTGTATTGGCTATCTATATTAAGGAAGTTTTTGTTGGGTTTTTTCCCACATGAAGTTTTCCCAGGATAAATGTTGTGTATCTTGTGATTGTGTTTCTCTCAGTGATCTTATATATGTTATGGTTATCTAGTAAATTGAAAAGAAACCTAATAACATATTAAACATTAACATGATATCAGAGCTAAGATGAAGAGAGAAGCTATCACTCGATAAAGAAAAACGTCATTGTTGTCGTACAAGAAAATTACAGCTTTTTGTTGGAGAGAATGTTTTGCCTAAAAATCATCTAGAAAAGTGTGCCCTAGCCTAGGTAATTCTTTGTCACCTTGAGCACACATTTTCAATGGATAGAACACCTAGAAAGTGAAACCCTAGTTTTTGACTAGTACAAGAAAACTAGAAAACCAGAAGTACCAGAAAAACCAGGAAACCAGAACCAGTACCAGAAGTACGAGCATATATTTCTACAAGCTCAGTTTCAAGGGGTAAAATTTAGATTTTTAGAAATCTGACTGCACAAGCTTACTCGCCTTAGCTCAGCGCATCTAGCCCCTGGATCATAATTTCAAAAATTGAAGTTTGAAAAATTAGGGTTTCCTCATAAAACCCTAAGTTGTAGTTTCAGTTTCAGAATCAGTTGCAGTTGTAGTACCAATTGAAGTATCAATTGTAGTACCAGTTGTAGTATCAGTTGTAGTACCAGTTGCAGTCACCCTTGAAGTTTTTAAGAGTTGGTAATTATTACTGTTGTTTCCAGATGGTGCCAATACCTGCAAATACTATCAGAGGTATGTATTCACATATGTTTAAATTGTTAATATTTAAAGATTATTTGCAAGATAAGGGATCTCTTTCCATAGATCCAGAAGGATATCAAGATCCAACACATTCGGAGGAATAATGCAACCCAGGTTTGATTATTCTGATATGCATATATTTGTTATGACATTATTTTGATCTAGGTTTCATGTTGAAGCCATGACCATCATTCTAACCTTTGGTCAAAATTTAAGTCAAAGTATTAGATTGATTAAAGTTGAGATCATAGAGTTTATCCTCTAACCCAGATTTCTGTCAAGATAGCATATTGTCTTAGTATAGAATACAGGTTGAAGAAAGCACTCGTCATCTTGAGTGAAGGGGACTTGGAAGAAAAGAAACACACTCATTCTTGAGGAAAAGGCTCCAGGTTCTAGGTTTGATTAATTAAGTTGATAAGATTCAAAGTTGCACATGACAAGTTGATAACTACCCCTTTACAAGTAAACACTGTAGTTGAGGTAGAAGTCTTTGAAAAGTATTATGCTTGGTAGCATGTGAGCATACTGAGATAAATGATTAATGTAATCATTTACCAAATACAACTAACATCTCCTCTAGGAGAAACTTCTTATGTTGGTTCCAGGTTACCATGGATACTATAAGAGTGTTGATCTCATTTCGTATTGTATTCCTTGCTTTTGATATTTGTTTCAGACAGGTCACAAGTGATAGTTCTAAAGGAGCTATTGTGATGATTATTCACACTATTGTTTTATTACTATTATCAAAAGAGTATTATTCTTGCATGTTGTTTTGTTGACCTTGTTTCAGGTCACAGGTGATAACCCTGATGAAGCTATAGTGAAGGTTATAGAAGGAAACATATTAGATGAGACATGAAGAAGACTATGTACATGACCATATACATTCATGTACCAAAGAAGATGAAGAAGAATCTATCTTTTGAGATCCAGAGTATCTCATATGGAGATTGATTGTAAGGAGAAGAAGGGTCCAAAGATGACCAAACATTAGAACAAGAGCTCACTATAGACTTGTTCAAAGGATAATGAAGCCATCTTGATAGGAAGCATAATTCACTTGAAGTCTGACTCATCTTTTCATATTTAGACTTGGTATTCAACACCAAGTATACCCCATAAGAGATGTACAAATCCTGATGTGTGTTCAAAGGATTCTCCCTGCAAGAGGGAGAAGACTATGACAAGACACTTACTCTAGTAATTGAAGAAGTAGTTCTATTATTTATGAAGACAACCAAAACAACCATGATTCATATATAGTATGAGATGCAGAGTGATAAATCCCCATATTTAAAATTGAGTGGCAGTTGGTGCATTACATTAGTTGGGTCGTGGAGACATGACTATGATAAAAGATAGAGTTACTTCCATGAAATAAGAAGAGATACCTTCAGTATCAGTTATTGAGCCACTCTCAGTTTCAGATGAAGTTGTTGTTGTGATAGAATAAGAGGAGTTACTCTCAAATTTCAGCAGCCACATTGAGGATGAAGCAGTCATTCTCAGCCTTAGAGCACCTGCAAGTGTTGAGTCCTAGTTCCAGAAGGAACAGTTGCAAAAAGAGGAGAGGACATACTCTCAGGCAGTGAGACAGATAGTGCTTTGTAGAGAGCACATAGATCTAGCATATGATTGTGCAGATTGAGTTGCAACTGAGCAAGTGTACTAGATTGGTACAATGTAATGTGAAATTTTGGTTTGAAGTTGAAGATAGAAAGACTCAGGTTTGCAGGTTGAAGAAGGATCTATACAGGATGAAGCAAGCTCCTAGATATTGTTATGGTGGAATTGATAGTTTCTTGAATATCTTGGGCTTTACCAAGAGTAAATTTGATTCTAACCTTTACCTCAAGGTTATGAATGATGAGATAGTGATGATACTACTATCTGTAGATGATGTATTCTTGAAAAGATGAAGAAAAACTCATCACAGATTGCAGAAGAAGCTTGCTACAGAGTTTGATGAAAGACCTAATTCTTTATCTCTTAGATCTTGAAGTTTGGTAGAGCCCTGAGAAGATCTTCCTTAACCAAGGGAAGTATTCAATTGAAATAATGAAGAGGTTTAACATGTTGGATTGTAAATCCATGTACACATCCATGGAAAGGAAGTTGAAGCTCCTGGTAGATACCTCGTTAGAATTGGTTGATGCTACTCTGTACAGACAAATTATTGGTTTGTTGATGTATCTGACGAATACCAGGCCAAATATATGTTTTTCTTTGAACACCTTGAGTCAGTATCTGGTAGAGCCCAGATGTGTTCACCCTTTTGCCGCAAAACATGTGATGAGATACCTTAAGGGTACATTGTATTTTGGTCTCTGTTATACTAGAGATCATGATTTTAGATTGTATGGATATACTGATTCAGATTGAGCTGGAAGTGTTTCTAATAGAAAGAGCATTTCATGATGTTGTTTCAGTCTGGGGTCAGCCATGATCTCATGGCAAAGTAGGAAGAAATCAAGTATTTCTCTCAGCACGAAAAAATCAGAATACATTTTTGCATGTTTATCCAGTTGTGAAGCCATATGGCTTCTGATGTTGTTGATAGATCTATTTTATTTGGAGATGGAAGCCACTGTGATCATATGTGATAACCAGAGTTGTATAAAAATGATGTGTCGAAGAACATAGAGATTTGTTATCACTTCATTCATGATATGATGCAGAGAGGAGCTATAAAGCTCCAATATGTTGGCACAAATGAATAGGTTGTAGATGTGTTGACCAAGCCTCTATCTCGTGTAAAGTTTGAACACTTTCAATACAAGCTTGGTATAGTTCGAAAGGACCTTCCTCGAAAGGGGGAGTAGTGTTGATAATACTATGGTATCCTGATTAGTAGTGGTTGCTCCGTTAGGATTTTATATCCTAGGGAATCCTATGATTCCTCGGCAGATCCTTTGGATCTGTCAGAGTACCACATGGTATCTCCATTAGGATTTCATATCCTAGGGAATATTTTTTATTCCTAGGCAAGTCCTTTGGATTTGTCAGAGTACCACAAATGTTGTTGATGCTAGCCTAGTGTTGAATATTTTCAGCTTCGTGTTGATGTTGTTGATGTCATCCTAGTGATGAATATTTCCAGCTTCATTCTAATGTTGTTGATGCCATCCTAGTGCTGAATATTTCTAGCTTTGTGTTGATGTTGTTGATGCCAACCTAGTGCTGAATATTTCTAGCTTTGTGTTGATGTTGTTGATGCCAGCCTTGTGCTGAATATTTCTATCTTCATGCTGATGTTGTTGTGACGCTGGCCTTGTGTTGAATATTTTCAACTTCATGCTGATGATTTTGTGATGCCAGCC
The DNA here is from genome assembly GCA_032191745.1 of Picea mariana. Taxonomy (NCBI): domain Eukaryota; kingdom Viridiplantae; phylum Streptophyta; class Pinopsida; order Pinales; family Pinaceae; genus Picea; species Picea mariana. Next base: position 49,015 of record JASDQU010815912.1, read on the forward strand.
TCTTGTTGAAGATTTCCATCCTCGTGTTGATGTTGTTGTGATGCCATCCTTGTGATGAATATTTCCAGCCTCGTGCTGATGTTGATGAGATGCCAGCTTTGTGCTGAATATTTCCATCCTAGTGTTGATGTTGATGATTCTCCAGCCTTCGTGTTGTGATGTTGTTGTTGTTGATGATTCTCCAGCCTTCATGTTGTGATGTTGTTGTTGATGATGATGCTCCAGCCTTTATGTTGTGATATTGTTGTTGTTGATGTTATATCAGCCTTGTGTTGTTATTGATGATGATGAAGTATTAGTGTTATTCTAATTCATGTTGATGCAGATGATGATGATTCCACTTCATCTCCTTGTTGAAGATGATGATGATGATGTTATTTCATCTTTAATGTTGAATATGATGATGTTACTTTAGCCTCATGCTAAATATTTTGATGATATTACTTTAGCCTCATGCTAAAGAAGATGATGATGTTACTTTAGCCTCACACTAAAGATGTTGATGATATTACTTTAGCCTCATGCTAAATAAGATGATGATGTTACTTTAGTCTCATGTTGTTGAGGATGATGATGTTACTTTAGTCTCATGCTAATGATGCTACTCCATCTCCATGTTGTGAACGATGTTGATGAGAAAAACTTCTGATGATTTATAGATATGTCAGTTAGTGTTCTAGATGTTGTTGTTTCCCTCTCTCTCTCCTGATGATGTTGTATTGAGTTGTGTATGTAGAATACCCTTCTTGTTAAGGGGGAGTGTTGAAATATTGTAACTGCAAAGAGTATTCTACTTATTATTATTATTATTTGAGTCATTAATTTATAGATAAAATCCCCTTTTGTGGATTGATCATGTCGGGCATTGTAATTGACCAAATCCCCTTTTTCGGATTGGTCAAACCCTAATTGTATTATGCAAATTAAGAAGTCGACCCCTGGGCCTAACTAAAGTGGTTTTAACCACTAAGAAGACAAGTCAACCCTGCCCAGTGAAGAGACACCTTTTCAGCACTTGCCAGTTTGTATAAATAAAGGAATCCAACACCTGATTTTTTCACTCACTCATCTCACTCATCTAGTGCGCAAGTTTGAAGGAAGATGTAGTTGTCAGTTGTCAGAAGAAGGAAGAGAGAGAGGTGCATTTCTCAGTGGAGGATATTCTCTAGTGTTTGGTTTATTGTCTTGGCATTGTATTGGCACCATATCAATAGCAAAAAAAATATAAGCATGACATATCCATCATAGCTCCACAAGTCTACAAGGGGGTCCCACCTACTATTTTATTATTAATATAAATAAATAATAGATCTTGGCAATCATTTGCGAGCATAATATTCATCATTACATTTTTAAGCGTCATTACCCACAACTACCTTAGCTTTCTTGTGGGATATTGCAAAAGGGCATTGATTAGGAGAACTTGAATACTCAACCTTCACCATCACTCAAAATAAGGAGCAAGTCATTTAGTTGGGGCAAGAAAAAGAACAATAGCGAGAGGTCCTCATAAAACAAGGCATCCCTTCTTTTTCATTATTGCAACAAGAGAGGCCATAGCATTATGACTTGTTGGTACGCAAAGGAATGTTCTTTCTGTGGGAAGAAAGGCCATCAGGTGAAATCTTGTTGGGAGAAACAAGCCACATGGAAAAATTTATTTTAGAGGAGCAATGGAAAGAAGACTTCTCAAATCCAACAACAAACTCGGAGGCACATGGAGAGGAGTATGTCAGGTAGCCCTTGTAGTAGTGTTGACCAAAAATTGGTTAATGTATATTTTTCCACTCATGGAATAATAAAAAAATTATATTAGAAAAATAAAATTTTTGAATGATTACAAGTCCATTACATAGCCCTACGTCTCAAATTTTTCACACATTTCGCAGATTAAAAATTTGAGTTCATATGCTCAACATATTTAGGTTTTCGTCAAAATGGAAAAAAACACTTCTTCCACGTGGAACCATGAACAAATCTTTAGAACCCCATTCAATTCTTGGAACCACACCATGTTTGAGTTTTTGACTAAGTACTCTCCTCTCTATCTATCATACTTAACCATTTATCTTCAATTTTTTGCATATAAAACATGGGTTCATGACCCATGCATTTTCTTCTATTACTCATGGGTTCATAACCCATGTTGTCTTGAATCTTAGCAGGTTCAAGACCCATGTAGTTTCTTCTTATTATAGCATGGCGAGTTCACTCACCATACCTGCCATGATCAACTCTTCTCTCTTCTTCTTATTCCAAGACTCATTTCCTTATACCTCTCATACTCTCGCATACTCCCCACCCCCTTAATTTATACTTAACTTTATTTTTTATTTACTCTCACGGATTGGTGGACTCACCTCACTCCCTCACCCCCTCACACTTCCTTCACTCCCCAACCCATTAACCCTCCATGATCCAACCCACCATACTCCTTCACCTCCTTATCCATCCATCCCCACGACCCCCTAAATCTGTTTCCTACATCCTCCCACCCTTGCATCACCCTTATCCCTCCACCACCTACATTTTACCCCTCCCCCTATACTACCCTCTCCTACCCCCTCTCGTTCACCTTTCCCCACTTAAACTGTATTTTAATTACATGAATTATTAACCAACCATATTACTACACATTGCATCCTATGGAGGGATGACACATGGCATATTATTATTGGTTACATATGGACATTGATGGTGACCTATCATGCAATGAAATGTGGAATGTTGACTCATGTTGATTGGGAATGACGTGGAGGTTGACTAGGTATTTAAAATAGTATTTTATTAATCTTCTAAAGGTTTTGAATGTTATGATCTTAACAGCCTTCTTATGTTTCTTATTTAAAGAATAACATACCTTTTAATATATACACTAGAGAATCTAATATACTGATATATGTGGGATACATATTATGAAGACAAATCGAAATTTTCAAAAGGAGAAACGAAATTTAACCAAAGGCCCAGATTGCTCGGTGAAGATCAATCAACAATTGATAAGTTTTAATGTTCTAAAGGTCATAACTTGAGAACCATGAGTTGGAATCACACAAACTATACCTTGTTGGAAAGGTATTTTGATGAGGAAGATGATGGAATATATTTCAAGGGATGGAATTGGCCATATTTTTCTCAGAAATCGAAAGAACATTCAGTAATATTTTTATGGCATACTAATAAATATGTTTGACACCTCGACTTCACGAGCTCATATCTTGAGATCCAAGAATTGAAATTACACCCAGGAGGACTCGTTGGAAATATAATATGATTAAGATCATATCTAAAGTGGTTTCCATGGCTGAAAAGCTGAGTATCACATCCAGAAAATTAAAATGCAGTCCCCTTTTTAAAAGGATCGTTAATTAAATTTTCAAAATAAAAGTTTATTTAAAAACTTTTATTAAAGAACGAAAAAATGGGCCATTTTCAAGATACGAACATCAATGATGCAAATTCAATATTGAGACTTAATTGAGGCATTAATTAAATTGATTTCTCCAAGAATGAAAAATACCTAATGACCTCATCGAGTTAGAAGAGTCAATTTTTAAAAGCAAGAGAGGGCTTCATCAATAGGTTCCATCATTCAAAAGGGTATGGGCAAAGGATCCAAAGAAGAAGGTGCATACATCAATATGCAATGAAACTTATCATCAAAGAAAAGAGATTTCCATCTTCTACACTATTTTTCTTCTTCTACTGCATTTTCTCAAAGCTTTATGCTTGAATCTCTAAATTGAGCACAAGGCTAAGATTATTAAGTGCTTTTCGTGTATTCTTCAAAAGACTTTTATTTTATCATCATGGAGTATTCACAGCCATGTTTATGACTGTTATATATTTTTTGTATTGTTGAATATATTTCATGAATAGATCTTCGCAAAGAATTATTTCGAGGCATGACTTCAATGATGTTTCATATCTTGGGATTTTTGAGTGTGAGATGTTTGAAGTATGCTTATCGAAATCTCTTTTGTTTTAATTGCAACACTCTTTTAAAATTCTTTGAATGATCAGAACCATTTCCTCCTATTTCTCAAGAGAAGATATGGATGTATTCATATTTGGATGTGATTAATAGGGTTGTATACATGATGTTGAGGATAGAGATATTATGATATTGAAGCCTCCCTTCAATATTTATATTGTTAAAATACTTCTTGTTGCACTTTAAGATCAGATCAAGTTGTTAAAGAACCATTCCATGTATAAATTAAATCAATAAACATATGGAGTTTGTTGTCTAAGCATTCTTCCCAATCCAATATATTCAAGATATATCTTTTAGTCAAAGAGGAGTATCGCCTCTGTAAAAACCCAGGGGGATTCATATCCTCATGAGGTTGTTGTTTCAGTCTTAATAGATCCAAACATCAACAAGTAGAATCTTGGAAGCAGAACAAAGTGGAAATAAAGGCTATTTTTGGAAGGAAGGCATGCACGAGGAAATCGACAGCTGGAAGGAAGAGCGGCACGCACACATGCATGGAAGACCTAACGAAGTTAGGGTTAGGGTTTTTGTAATACATTGTAATGGCTGATGAGCCAGAAGTGTATAAATATAGATACCTAGGTCTCATAGTGGGATCAGAGTTAGGTTTAGAGAGTCGATAGAGCAGAGATAGAGATACATGTTAAGGAGTTTTGGAGTAACAATATTGTAATCCGATACCTTTTTGTAAGTTGTTGAGCTACTGAGGATGAATTGTAAAGCACGTGGCACTGTAGTTTTGGAACTGCCATAATATAAGAGCTTAAGAGCTATATATTTGTGGACGTATCCCAGGAGGGGGTGAACCATGGTAAAACATGTGTTATGTGGTTGAATGCTTGTGTTTATTTTACTGTTTATGAGTAGATGTTAGAAGAATGAATGAATGAGCTTCTTACATTACATGCATAATTGGGAATGACAGTATATTGCTTTAATAAGTTAAATAGAAACCTCAACACACACTTCTCAGATCTCCACTTAATCATGGACTAGAAACACTTGAGTATTGTAGTCACCCATTAAGACTATCTCGGATGAGACTACACTGTGTATTATATGCACTATGTTGCCTTCTAGTCTACCAGGAGTGCCGATAGTTTTAGAGGTTTTGTTGGAACCCCAACAGACTTGAACCCTAGATCAATCATGATATAACCTCATAGATATCAAACCAACAAATGGCTATGTTGTCGGTTGGAACAGTATAGGATTGAGTAGATGGGATCGATTAAAAGAGGGTAAAATCTGTGGAAGGCGGGTCAAAATAATATCGAATTAGACAACAAGAAGGTGAGAATGCACCACTAGAAGGGAATGTTGAGACCATGGAATCCCACAAAAGAATAGATCGAAATCTGGTTGAAGACAAAGGAGATGGAGTTTGTGCAGAAAGATAACAAAAACCCTAGAATAACACAACACAAATACCTTGAGAAGTATGTGTTTATTGATCTACATGAAGTATTTATATGTKATTTTCCACACTTATTGCAGGAGTGGAATTTGAGGTTGAAGGATAACCATGCAACAAAATGGATTCGATAGTTACAATGGACCCTAGTTCAGATTCARCAGTTACAGCAAGTGAATAAAAAATTCACCCACACAGTAGATTTTTGGCTCGACAGTATTGTAGCAGGATTTATAACAGAATTTGCAGTAGATACCATGAAGTCGTACAACGCAGCGGATAAAGAGTTCTACAAGGGCCTCAAGGAAGGTATATTAGATCGTTGTATACTTCTATTAAGATACTTATATATAACAAAGGTGTAATGACAATGGATTCATACAACTAAACTTCCCTGCGTGCATGGGGGAAGGGGGGAAGCACTGACAGAAAGAGGAGAAATGGAAGGAGAAGTGGATAAAGGAAAGAAGGAAGAAGCCTTGGACCCAATCATGATGGATGATGACCAGATCAAGTGGATCATGGAGATAGCTGGAAAGACGTGCAGTGGATTACCCTACCAATACAAGGTGAACACCAAGAAGAGAGTTGTAGCCATGAGGGAATGCTTGGAAAGTGATAAATAAGAGGTAGAGGATATTCACGTTGTGGAGAAGATTGAGGAAATCCTGTGCACAACATATGAGAGGAAGATGAGAGGTCTAAGATTAGGAACAGAAGGAAGCAATCCTATCCATATTAATGTTAGTGTGGAACCCATAAACCCATGTGAGACTAACACACCAAAAATAACAACACCATTTAGACAACTGAATTTCGGGAGAAGAAAGACAACAGGAAGTACATCTACACAAGGAACAACAACAGGAGGATCCAGTTTAGGAAGCACTAGTCAAGTATATACACCATGCAGAGGTGGTAGTACAACATTTAGGATGGCAAGACATGATCCCACCATCAGGTTACCATAATTCAAAGGAGAAGCGTTGGAGGACCCAGAAAAACACTTGTTTATTTGTGAGAAGATCTGGGAAGAAAAAAAGATCACAGAAAAGGACACTAAACTTGTGTTGGCATGTTTTACAGAAAGTGTATGCTTGTCATTGATAGCAAGTACAACAACGATGATGGCTTGAGTACAGGTACAATGTGCTAGGAAGGCACTAGAAGTATTTTGGGGAGATGCAACAGAGCAAGCTCGTGAAGACCAGAAGAGATATTGCAGAGGTGCACACAGAGTGCAAGAGTGTGCTTGTTCATTTGATGGAAAACAAGAAGGCAAGGAAGATCAGCAGGTATAATGGCATGGCAATGGAAAGATCAACAAGTGATCATTGGATCCCATTCAGAAGCGTAAACTCCAGGAGTCAAGGAAGCAACTCACAACAGAAAATTGTGAAATGTGAAACCACTTCATTTTGGAGTTTTGGATACCGGAAGTTGGAGGAGTCAAGATTCGAGACTCTTCATCACAGGAGTCCTGAAGTTGCGAAATGTGAAATGCCAAAATCCCAAAACAGCCACATCAACAAAGACGAATGATGAAGTCACGAAATGCGAAAAACACCTTTTGGTGCAAGTTTCGAATACTGGGAGTTGGAAGTGTTGAAACACTTCACCATATGAATGCCGAAATGCAAAAAAAACTTTTGGTGCAGGTTTTGGATACCAGGAGTTGGAGTGTCGAAACACTTCACCATAGGAATACCGAAATGTCAGAATGTCGAAATGAGAAAAATACCTTTTGGTGCAGGTTTTGGATGCCGGGGGTTGGAGTGTCGAGATACTTCTCCACAGGAATTCCAAAAGGTAGGAATGCCAAAATGCGAAATCGCCAAAGAACTTTATGGATAAACGCTTGGTCACAACTGTGGGCATGTGAAGGAAGGAGCTTGCAATTTGCAAGGCTCCATTTCATGATCGGGAGCTAGAAGAGTTAGAGTGACTCGTAACAAATTCGTGAAACGTGAAATTGTGAAATGTAGTTTTGAATAAGGCTGTGGTCACAGTCAGTGGTCACATCTGCGGATGATGGAGGAAGGAGCTAGTACAACCAAGCTCCATTTTGGAGATCACGACTTGGAGAGTTGAGATGGCTCGCAACAGGAATTTGCAACATGCAAAATGTTGAAATAATAAAATGAGAAAACACCTTTTGGTGTAGGCTATGGTCACCGCCTGAGGCCACATGTGAAAGGAAAGGTGAAAGGTGCCAAAGGCACAAGGCTCAATAGGTTCACATTGTAACTGCTAGAAACGACTGATGGTTTCTGTTAGAGGACTCAAAGAGACTTCAGGGTGTTTGCCAGAGAAGCTGAAGAGTCTCAAGGCATTTGCCAGTGGAATGAAGACTATTGATAGAGGCAATTGACAGATGGAAGAGCATTGAAGCCTGTAACTACAACATATAGGATGAGCTCGACTATGATAGAGAATATGAAGAGTCTCGACTACTAGACAGGCTAAGGAATCTTAGCATAACACCTAGTGATGATGAACACATGGGTATAACCGCCAAAGAAGCTGAAGAGTTGCAATGATGATCAGGAAGAGGACTCGACAAGAGGAGAACATGCAGAATAGAGAGAGCGTGTTGATGCTCGAGGGTGTGAAGTCGTGGCAACGGGGAGTGGTAGTGGAGATCCTGATAGGGAGAACAATGGCATGATGAAGAGCATGCAGAATCATTGTGCATATGGAATGCACAAGGTGCATAGAGACTATAAGTATGCAGAACAAAGAAGAGATGTGTGGTTGTTAGGAGTGATTCAGGCGTGTAGAA
>JASDQU010815913.1:8172-21380 GCA_032191745.1 Picea mariana
ATTGGAGCCCGAAACCATGGGCTAAACTCCATTTAAAATATATGCGCGCCACTCCATTTATACAATGGTCATATAATAATATAATACAACCACGGCTACCGTGCATGCAAAACCCTATTTATACAATGGTCATATGCAATACGCAATACAACCGCGGGCCGGGGCTAAGCCCCGGCTCGACCCCCCACCATATTAAACATTACACAAATTTAAATATAATAAAACCCATTTATGTAATACGAACATACACATGGCGAACTGGTTGGGCGGCCATTGCCAAAATGCTCGGTCTATGGTGGAGGTCCGGGGTTCGAGTCCGGTGGACTCCATAATATTTTTAATAAACAACCAATGCCATGGTGCCACGTGGCAGCCCGCGACTGGGCCACGTGGCACCTCATAATTTGCCCAAACCATGCCATGTGTTACAACACGATTCGTCCAACTATCAGCCAATATAAAACTACCAACTCGGCTCTGCCACATCAGTGTATGGTCATGCCACATCAGCCTATACAGACTGTATAGACTGCATAGTCAGCGTCCCCTTTTTTTACCTGTTTAGCGATTCGAACATATCGCGATATCTCTCGCTCCCGACGTCCGTTTGAGATGAAACAAGTTATGTTGGGTTCTTGATGACAAGGGATACGCTCTCGTTCATTTTGAGGCAATTCTAAGAACGTGATTTTTGAGCTAAAATTTGACCTCTGGTCTAGATTTTGATCAATGGGTGCTGTAATATGTGCATATCCTTTAATGAATTTTCTGTAATATCTATTATATCCCAGTGTAATGCACAGCTGTTTGACTGAAGTAGGAGGGGGTAGATCAACTATAATGGCAATTTTAGATGGATCTACCAACAATCCCTGCTTGCATACAATATGACCTAAAAAAACTCCAAATGGTGAAAAGAAGATGCATTTCTTCAGGTTCATGGAAATATGACATTGCCTGCACTTATCGAACATTAGTCTTAAGCATTCAATATGATTTTTCAATAAACTAAAGACAGTCCAATCATCAAAATAGGCTTCTAGAAATTTATGTAGAAACTCCTTGAATGCTTCGAACACCACCCTAGAAGAGATGAATGGGGAATTTTTCAATCCAAACAACATCACTGTATATTGGTAGTATCCCCATTCTATTACAAATGTCATTTTATGGTGATCTTCCTTGGCAATCCTAATATGATGGTATCCTGAAAATCTGTCTGTAAAAGAATATACCTCATGGCCTCATACATTATCTAACACTTTGTCAGTGAATGTCATAGGGAAGGAGTCATGCAAACAGGAATCATTCAGCTTCCTAAGATCTACGCATATCCTGATTTCTCCTGTCTTCTTGTCTTGTACCACCATACGACTAATCCATTCTGATTCTTCAACAGGTTCTATAATCCCTGCTTCCATCATTCTGTCAAGCTCAATTTTCACTTTCTCCTTATATTTAGGGTTCAATCTATAGGGTCTCTGTTTGACTGGTCTTGCATATGGTTTCAAAGGGATCCTCATCTCTCCTATAGGCCCCTTAATTCCCTTCATATCAGTGAACTTGGTTGGAAACAAGTCTTGATATTCGTGTAGCAATTCTATGATCTCGTTAATAGTGGCAACATCCCAATAATCTCTAACATTTGCAAGATTCGATGTTTGTTCTGTTCCAATATTGAATTTCTTGATCTTTATCGGCTATCCAATAAATGGTATCATAACTCCTGGTCCTTCCACAACTCTCTGGCCTTCTGTTTCTACGATGTTCACCTTCCTAGGATCATTGTATTCATCGATATTGATGTTGTAACATCCTTACAGTTTCTGGAGAGGTGCAATCCATTCATCCTCTTCTTGTTCCAAAGGGAGGATAGGGGCCTCCTCGAACACTTTCTGTCTTACACTATGTAGTGCTTGATCTACTGAAGGATATTGACTTTCAAATAAGAAGGTAGTTACAAAATTCAGAGTCATGCCTTCTCAATTTGTAGTGATGAGGCACATTTATGCTTGAAGTTACCAGTTAATAGGGGTTGTGTCCAGTGTGTTGATGAATTTGTGCATCCACTGCTTTGAAGGAATGTTTCTCCATGCTTCCTCACAAATTCTCACATGGTCTTTCGGGAAGCTTCGACCTGTGTATCGAACTTTGCAAATTCTACTTGTTCTGAGAACCGCGCTGTCATTAGAATACGACATTGTACCCAGTCTGTAATGTTTTGTTTGTGTGTCACCCACCATCTTGCTGGTGTGGATTTCAAGGCCTCATCCATTGCCAACAATCATTGTTGCATTGGTACACTTTCTTCAAAGTCTGACAAGAATATTTCTAAGGGATTCAGACCATCAAAGGTAGGTAAGTTACTTACTGTTGTGCCTATCCAACGAAATTCTCGGGTTAATCTAGCACATCTCCTTGTATATGCTTCATACAATTTGTTCTGCCAGCTCTCCAGTGCTTCTTCTGAATCTGATGAACATGCGTTGTCACTTCGCCAACTCAAATTTCCATCAGTCGTAGGATTAATGTAATCTTGCTGTCTGGCTATTAATTTGTATATGTTTTCTAGTTCATATGTGTGGTATTCTTCTTTGATGGGCTCTATGTATCACTGAACTTCATCAGGATCTAAAGGTGCAATGAACCTAAGGCCATCTCCTTTAAATGTCATTCGTCTTTTCTTTAAATCAACCATAGTGGAATTATTGAAAGTCCAATCAATTCCTAACAGCGCAGGGTAAGGACAACTATCATCAGCTATCTCAATCACCTCAAAATATGGAAACATCCTCACTCTGTCGATGTCCATAGGGACATGTTCCAATATTCCAAAGGGGTTTATAGCTTGCTAGTTAGCCATCCTAAGCCTGATAGGAGAATAGATCAACTTAGGTTTTCTCATCAACGCCCAGGTTTGCTTCGTCATGACATTGACCTTCGACCCTAAGTCGAGGACCACATAGTATATATCATACTCTCCAATATGAGAATTCAGGTGTAGTTCCTTATTTTTCCTTCTCTTCTTGGATAGTTGATGTACTTATTTATTTAGTAAAGGACATACTCTTCCCATCTCATACTGTCTGACCAACTGCTGTATTTCTTGTATAGATTTTTCATCTTTAATCAACTCTATAAAAATATACAAGAAACTGACAAGTTTACTTGCCTCTTTTCCATCTTTTGGCGAAGAATACTGATCAAATGCTAGAGGCATTCTACATTCTCTTAATTCTGGTTGTGTCTTCGATGAAGAAACTTGGTCTCCCCTGAATTCTCTTCTTGCCTCCTTGAACATTTGTTTTTCTTTATTTGCATCAAAAGTTTGCGTCTTCTCTACAGCTTTCTTGACTCCTGATTCTTCTGTAGTTTTTCCTTGGGTCATTCTATCTTCTCTTGTAACAGTGCCTCCTCGAGTGATAACGACGAATCTAGGGTCTACTTCGCAAGGTTATGCTTTGATTAATTGTATTTGCGAGTTTTGCTAAGGTCCCCATCTCTCCTGAAGTTTAGCCAACAATACTAGACATTCCTCGATAACATGCTCGAAGGAATTGCAATAGATGCAAGTGGTTCAAGGGTTCTAAAAATCCCTTTCCAAGTGTCTTGGATGTGCATAGTTACAGAAAATTATATGTCCTTGACCTTGACCCATACCTCCTCCTCTTCCTCTTCCTCGGAATCCACCATGAGGATTGAAGTTTCCTTTACCAGGGGAGTTATACTGCGTAGTGTTTCCTTCTTGCTGTACTTCGCCTTGAATTTTGTATATATCCCTTGACCTTTCATGCATGTGGTCATAATATCTACAATCCCTATCATCATACCCCACTGACTTGCAGAATGTGCAATAAATATTTGTGGGTGTCTGAAGATATTTTTTCATGTAATAGCACTCACTAGGGCGATGCCTATTTCTACATATCTCGCACCAGGGTCGGTTGACTTTATTCAAAGGGATCAGAGCTCCAAAGGCCAAGTATTCATGGAATAGGGGACAATGCTCCTTGTCATGGCCTTTTGATTTTCATCTGACACACCATATATCTTCTCTTTTATCTTTTCCCTTGTCTTTCTTCATATCTTCGACCTGTAGAGACAAACTAGTTAGCTGACTCAAGATTTGGATCATACCTGAGCTGGATTCTCCCATAGGGGAGGATTCTAACTTCATGGTGATATCCAATGCCTCAGACTATGAAGCAATATTTTGTTGCATCAGAGGAAATTTGATGTGTGGTGAGAGAGAAACAATGAACCATTCTTTGTTCTTCTCATATGGAATCTAAAAAGTCAACCGAACTGTTAAGGTCTTGAACCTCTAATCAAATTCCCAAACAGGTTCAGCTATCTTCTTCTTGATCTCTTTCAGCTCTGTAATACATTGTGACTCCAATTTAGGTTTTTTGAACTTTGCAATCAGCGCATTCTTGATCTCATTCAATGGCTTAGGCTGTGCAAGTCCTTGGACAAGCTTCATGTACTAGCTCAGTGCGTGATCTCTTAGGTTAGTACTGAACTGATCTCTTTTAACAAATTCATCGGTGACATTCTTAATATTACATACAACTTCACATAGGAACTAGTGCTGATCAGGATCTTCAGATCCATCTCCCCTAAATATAGGGAGCCTCATATCATCTGCCATAGAGCTTCCTATGTTTCCTGTCTGAGTATATGCTGAACTGCTAGTAACAGTACTCTGAGGACTCTGATGACTCTGATTGTTCTGATTGCTTAGTGCTGCTGAAACAACAGGATGAGTAGTAGTACTTACTTCAATGGTCTACGCAGTTCCTAAAGATTCTAGTTCTTCTTGACGAGCTTCTTTAGCTTCCCCTTCCTTTGGCCTAGTGGACTCTGAATGCTCTTCGTCTATCAGATTTTCCTCTTCTCCACTGTAGAAACCCTTGTCCCCATAGTTCTCCTTAAATAGATTCGCAAGAGGAACTTCTCTAAATATCCTTCCACTACGCATATGTCCAATCTCTGTGTCACTGTCGCTGTCTGAGTTCTTGAACATTATCCTTTTTGAATCCGACAAACTACTGTATCTTCAATATGTTCTTCTCATGCAATAACATCTTGATTCTCAACTTTAGAAAGTGTAAAAATTTTCCTCGGGGTCCCTTAAAGAAATACCTCTCAGCTTGGCTATATGAATCTACTCTGTCAACAACAAACTTAGTGATATACCCTCCAATGGTGCTATCGAACCAGTGATCTACCACTCGTGACACGATGTTATCAACTCTCTTGACCTTATTGATCGGAGCCGATGTCCAAACCACAGGAGGTATAGATTTGATCTCAAATTGGGTATCTTCTAACCTAGCTAACCACTCGTATAGATCCTTATGAATTCCTCCAAAAAAAATATCGTGTATATCAGTAAAGATATACCTTCCTATACAGTCTTCTGTGCTAAGACTAGGGTTCTTGTTTTGGGCTTCAACGAAGTCCTTTTCTTGATCTTCTATTCACTTCCGAATCTATGTCTTTGATGGAAACCACTTTGACATTCCCTCAAGAAGATTCCTGTCCCGACAATGGAACCATTTGTTGGCATAGGGGAAGACCCAGGGTTCAGCTCCAAGAGCACACCAACAAGCCCTAACTAATGGCCCTTTCGGAAACACCTGTGAGGCAAATGCAGTCTCACCCAAAGAAATTATGAGGGGGTTGCAGGACAGAGATGTCTACAACCAAAGGGGATACCAAGTGGATCCAATACAAGAAAAATACATCAATTATACATAAGTTATTAGTTCATATCTGCTCCATACTACTATCTATCATATCTAACACAGTAATGCAAATGACAGTATATCAGATGAAAAATAACAAAGCATGAATCACACACACAACACGAGATATATGTGGTTCACCCTCTCTCTAGGGCTATGTACACAGAACCGTGATTTATAATATATCAAGATGAAGCATACAGTTCTTGTCTTCACTCTCATCTAGAAGATATTCTTCCTTCTCCTCTATGTCTCTCTTTCTCCCCTTCCTGTGCACCCAACTACAAGTTTGGTCTTTGCACCGAGCTGAAGATCTTACAGTACAGACTACTCTCACAATACAATACTTCCCTCCCAATAGAAATCTCTCCTCATCACATAATCTTATCTAACCCATCCTAGGTCCTCTTGACCTCTATTTATACATTACAATAACTCACCAACAACCTTAGGATGAGACCTAAGTGTCAAAACCCTAGCTACCAAAACCCTAGGTGTCTAAAATCCTAGGTCAACTTGACCTGTATTTTCAGGGCTTTGCTAGCCTGTCTTTCCTTCCTTCTCATGCAGTGCTCCAAAGCATCCAATGGTAGATTTTACTTCTTGCTGATTTGTCCACAATATGTCTTCCTTGATGATCTTTCATCCTCGATCTCCATGTCCAACTTCTTGCTTTCTCTTACTTCTCTCCGTCTTTTCTATTCTTTTTCTTACTTCAACCCAGTAACAGTCATTGTATCTTCGGCGCAGTTCACATTTTTCCATTTCTGCCTTAATCTTCTCTTGCTTCCATACCCAAGGGCCAACAAATGGAATCTTTCACTATATGCACTAAGCTAATGATAAGGACTCAAAAGACAAAAATGTCGAGGAATGCAAAATGCCTATTTTTTTGTATTTTCAATATAATAAGAATGAAAATGCATGGACTGAAAAGTAACTTTATATATAATCCTAATCTGTATAAAAAGAGATAACTCAAGTAGGATACCAAGTAGCAAAACAACTATGCCAATGTACAAGGACAATAAACAATGAAAAGGTGATGAGAAAGACTCCGCCCAGAAATTCAACCAAATATGGGTTTCCTATCATCCCACAAGCACTTAATAGGTACTAAATAGACCTAAGAAGACTCAACAAACATCAAATCCCACCCAACAACCACCAGACCAAGAAAACAAGAAAGGAAAGCTTATGTACGTGGCTGTTTAGGAAAACAGAGCGTATATACACATCGTGTAGTGGGATAGCTGGCGTATGTATGTGACTATCATGGAAAAAAGAGCGTATATGTTTCAAAATAAGGCCAGGCAAGGGAGAAAGGTTGCAAACTCAGACCTAGAGTTAACAGAGGCTATCAAGCAATGATATGGCAAGATACATAATAGAAACGAGAGAAATATAAGGAGAAAAGGACTTCAAACCCTAAAAAATAAGATTCAATCCCCAATATGGTCGCCAATTCTGTTATGAGGAAAATATCTCTATGGCTAGGGTAAACCATAATAGATCGAAATGACTACATAAATCAACTCTCTTCTCAAGTATGCTATAGAAATAAATATGTTAGAAAGACAAGATAAAAGGCCTAGCTTGTTCAAACGTCCAATGAAGTCCACCATTGAGCACTCAACCCAAAGCAAGATACCTACAACTAGTCCTCAAAAACCAAGAAAAGAAAGCACATGGTGATATTATATAATGTTAGCACATTCAATAGCATAATCCATTAATAAACATGACAAATACACCCATGGAATAATAATTCAATATATATGTAAGATATTAATTGGACAGGAAAAGAGTATTTCTATTAATAAATGGTCAGCATAAGTGAAAATGTTACAGAATTTCGTATTGGCACGATTCATAACTGATAAACCAAGTTCCTTCCATCTAGGCCTCCACCACTTCAATCCTCCACCAACGCCAAGCTCATAAGAGATAAACAATGAGGTTCTCAATCAATAGGGGAAGATCTTGGAGACTAAACACTGTGTTCATACCTAAAGGACAAAAGGATGCAGACTCAATATGAAGTAAATAATTTCTCCAGAATAACTTTTCTTTCAAAGTTGAATTCTTTCTCCTCTTTCCATAGCTCAAAATTGGCCCAATTATAGCCTTCAAAATGGAAATGAAGGGCTGATTCAGAACGTTTCCAAGATGTGGAAGGCCAAGGATCATAGATCTCCTATCATGACATGGAAACCCAACATTAATTTTTATTTTTTGGCACAAATCTCGTTGTACCTATAATAAGTATCATAGATTCTATGGGTATTGATAGCCCAACAAAGTTCAGGGGTCTTTGGAAAATATAAAAAAAAAAATGCAATAGTCGCAAAGTAAGACCCACTGTAACATGAGAAAGTGTTGGAGTCGAATGTTATGGGGGTCAACGACAGCAGAGAGCAATGATGGTTTTCCTTGTGCCATTTGAGACTCCTCATTGTAAAGGTAATGAGAGTTAAGATACTATCACCCTTCTGGAAACTGTGTTGATGTCGACAAAAAGGGAGACACGACTCCAAGAAGCAAAGGGCTTCGTGAAATCCACTAGGTGAGGTCAAGAACCTAGGAGGTACATGGACGAAGTCAAGATGCGTGGAGACTCAAGACTGGCCTTGGTTGGGGATATATGTGAAGTATAAGTGGCCACAACCGTTCAACTAGGTCGAGTGTCAGGGGGACAATGAGATGTGAGATATGTTGTGCCAGAGGCGGGACAAAGTGAAAAAACTCAGAGAGCAGAGGTAGGTGGCCTGTGGGATACTTGGAGTTTATGGACGATGTCAACATGAGTAGGTGATAAGGAATTCCCCAACCAAGGGTGACATGGGTTGCATTTTCTAAGAAGGTCGCCAAAGGTGACGACAAAAAGCTATGTAAAATGATGGAAAGAAAGGCTTTTTACAATTAAATGAATAAAGAATAATTTGGGATGAGTGTACAAATACAGAAACGGGTGCCCCAGTGCAAGATGGTTGGGCCGGTTAGGGCACAATTTGAGTGGAGAACTGGTGAAGGTTGGGGGCCCCATGGGTTGGTTTTTGTATGAGGTAAATGGAATGGAGGGAAATTTGCGGATGGTCAAACTGATTGTGGATGAAATGGATGGTTAATGATACTGCGGAGGCACAGTCAAAATAGAACCTGGAAGAGATAACCTGGGAGTCCATTGGGAAAGCTAGCAAAATGAGGAGAATGAGTATGTGGTTGATTCTCAGAAATGTGTAAGACTATCAATATTCCCATCCCTAGGGGGTGAAAGCAGCATGAGTGTCAAAGTGCCAAGGGGGACTATGATTGGGACAACTCATGTGGGGGAAAGTGCTACCGGGTGACAGTACCAAAATGCAGCAAAGGTGATAGTACTGCAGATCCGGATATGAGGATCCTACAAGAAAATTTTAGAGGCTGTGACTGGAGATGAAATTGAGATTCAGAGGGAATGATTACATGCTAGTGTCGATCATATACCTGAAGGGGATGCACTGGTGTGTAATGACCTAGTACCTGCACACATGAAAACAAAATACCTGACGTGAAAAATATCTGAAAATAAAGGACCTATAATAGTTATTTGATAATTTTGAACATGAGCAGGCGTACTTGAGTGTGTCATGGAAAGATTCTACGCCAGGGAAAAGGGAAAATGATAACCTGATGAAAATTTCTATGTAAGTGGCCGAATATGGTTCGAAAAATGGAGCTTATGGGCTCCTGTACTAAAAAATGAAAGTGGGGAAAAGGGCTTAGATATGGATGGTGGGTCCATAATTCCATCCTAGTGTCACTGACACTATGGACGATTGGGTGGTAATTTGGTGGGAAGACATGGACCTCCCCTTTGCTCGAGGACCGATGAATAAATATAATGAATTACATTCATGGGAGCATTGGTATGGAGTGTCGGAGGAAGCTCAGGAAGATATGTGTAGCGTTCTACGGCTAATGTGTGGCAGACGTATGGGATAGATGGGAAATGATGAGTGTAATTCCCATATTCTTCACATATGGCACATGCGAAATTGGTTTGTATATGTTGTTTTCATGTGGTTGATGACGTCATAGTAGCGTGGGACGTCCTTGGTGGAGTGGTAAGAAAAAGGTGTTCTTGAGGAAGATGGATAAAACTGCGTATCTTGGGAAGAGAAGGACATTTGTGAGTGGGGTGTCCTTTCCTTTCACATAAAGGACAAGGGAGTTGAACTCGGGGAGGTAGTGGAGAGATGGGATCTTTCTACTTCCATCTGCCCCTAGCTGCAACGATGGTGCTAGTGATTGCGGGTGAGGGTGGTGTGGTAGGAACAAGTATTGGAATCTGCACTGGAATTTCCTCTAACTGAGGAGGGAGGGATGGNTTTCTTCAACTGGTGGAACTTTGATATGGGGAGGGGACTCAGTGATAGGAATCTTATCTCCAATGTCTGTTCCTATAGAGGAAACTACACACACTTGTGCTGAAAAACATGGGTTTAGGAATGGTGGTGCTCCCTGATAAGTGCCCAACATGGATGGGTCTTGGAATAATCTAGGGTCAATGTTGGCAACTGGAAAATCATTCAAGCTAACACGAACAAGGGGGAGGATGTTATTGATGTTGGTGGAATGGTTAGGCTCGTAATGTGTAAGTTGGTCAATGGTGACGATCTTCCCATTATGGGGGAACATCATTATATGAAACACAGAAGAGGCAACTGCCTTCATAGCATACATGTAGTTGCATCTGAACAAGATATTGTAATCAAACTGGGCATCGATAACTTCAATGTCAATGAGGATGTTTTTTCCCCCAAGTTCTATGGGGACATTTTGACAAAGCCCTGTAGAAGATGTTGGTCGACCGTCGTAAGATCGAAGGGTGATGGTAGAGGGTACTAGCTCAGGGGAGCCAATTTTCTGCCATACGTGTTTAGACATGATGCAGGTGGATGCACCTTCATCGATGATACATTGATAAAATGTGGTGTTCTAGATCTTAACTGGTATCTAGAAATCTATTTGGGTGGGAAGACATGGTTCTTCGTTGTCTAAATCAAATGTGATCAGCTGCGTGTTAGCTGTTTCGACTGCTCCCAAGGCAGAAAACAAGGATTTTCGCTGTGATGGATAGGTTTGGAGGACCTCCAACAAGATATAGTTGCGGGATATTGGGCTAAGTCATCAACCACACTATAATTATGAGCATCCCTAGCATGAGGGTTATGTACATTCCGTCATAAAGATATATGTGGTATGCGAGGAATGGGTTCCGCGTGAAGACGTGGAATCATCAATGGTTGTCCTGTAGTAGTTGGAAGTGTTTCTGAGGTGGTTGGGGTAGAGTTGGGAGGCATACCATATTGATGGTTGTGGGCTTGTAGAAGAATTTATTCGCTGGTGAGGAGGACTCTGCGATCAACCGAATTCCTGGGTTGAGTGGCACCCGTGGTTGGATATTGCCCCATTTGTGGTGGGGTAGGGTTGATCACTTGTTGGGTGTTCATCACACCTTGGTATAGAATGGCGTTTTGAAAAACAGTAGGAGGCAGTGGTTGCAAATACTATTGTGGGGCCTGCTGAAGGGAAAATGGTGTCGGAGGGCCCTGTGAGTTCATGGATGCCCTCATCCATTAGAGATCGAGAATTTGGGGAAAATGATGAGTATAATGTACATACTCATTACATATAGCACAAAGGAAGTTAGTTTGAAGATTTTTGTTCTTACCTTGTCGTGGTATATTTTTATTGGTGACCCCTTGGGGGTATTGGTATTAGTTGCCCCCAAAGGGATGGTTGTGGGGGTCATTCCTGCCTGGCCCTGGATTGTCATTGTTTCATTTTATTCCTTTCTTCTTATGAGTCGGATTGGCCATATTCAACTGTTCAAATGTATGAACCTATTGAATGGGAAATGGATGAACAAAGTTGACGCCGACATGTGGTTGTCCCGGTGGAGGATTAACTGGCGGGGGAGGACTAGGAAACAAAAAATATGGATTGTTCTGTGGATAGGATCTATATGGAGTATAGGAAGTAGAGGTACTTCCACTACTTCTAGGGTTATATCCAGGGGTTGGGGGTGAACCCATACTGGATTGAGAGACCGAATACGACATGGGTACCAGTGGGGGTGCCCCCAATGAATGAAGGGGAACAACAAGGTATGATTGTTGGTAAAGGGGAGGGGGGTAGTAAGGATTTCCTCCATATGCTGGTGGATATGGAGGTGTACCATACATAGTGGGTTGTCGAGGGTATGGATTGTGGTGTGTTGTGGTACCAATCAATCCATCCGTTGAGTGAAACATCCTAGGTTTGTCTTGGCCAAATGGCATGGGTCTTGGGAGATCAGGTAGTACCGTGTATAGGTATCCAGACTGAGCATAAATGAGTTTGAACTATTGGGTCTTGCTAATGGATTCTTCTTCAGTCTAGGGGAAGGTGGCAACCACATCTTTGGCAGGGAGGGAAACAAGTGATTTGAGGAACTAATTGAGACATTGTTGGGGGGTAGTGTCAGCTTTGCAGAGGCTACATCATCGATGCCATTCATGGATGTGGTCAGCAATATGTGTGGAGGTAGTTTGTTTGAAGTCTGAGAGTAGTTCAAGGCCATTTTCATGATGAATGGGTAATTGAAATAAGGTCAAAAGTGATTTGGCCAAGGATTCAAAAGTCGCGTGGGACCCAGATTTTTCTTCTACATACCATTTGGCTGATGGGCTAGTGAGTGTACATTGAAATAACCTCAATTGGATGGAATTGTATATGATGTTGTTTGAAGAACACCATAGGTGAAAAATCATGATATGGTTGGTGGGATCGTCTCCTACTTTTCCTTCAAACTTGGGGATGTTTGAAGGGAGTTTGGTAGGCATTACAAGCCATGTGGGGTTGTGCAATATGGGATCATTAGTGAGTTTAGTAAGATCCCGTATGTTGAGGGAATCCAAACATGGCATATGGGGTGGTGGCGGAGGATTAGTTCCATCCATAGTGTGAGTGTTCTAAGTACCTGACGCTTGGAGGGGGCTAGGTGGGTTTGTACTTCCCCCTTGAGGAGAAGTTGGTCCCCTGCTTCCATTTAAAGGAGAGAGAGTGGAAGGTGGACCTTGGGAATTGGAACCAAGTAAGGTGGAACCGAGCAACTTTGATCCCAAGACAGTGGCACTCATAAGGGTGTGAGAAGGGGGAATCGATGAGTTTGAAAGACTAGGAACCCCCCCTAGAATAGGAGGGATATTTAGAAAGCGTCTAGAATGACGGGGGTTCTATGGGTCCCCTATGATGTCCGACTAGCTAAGTGAATGTGTGCGAATGGTGGTGAGAGAAAATAAATAAACAAGAGCCTTTGCTGCAATTTTTGAACCTACACAACATATATCCAAATTAGATGTAATTAGAAGGGCATCATACATAAAGTGTTTTGATAAAGAAGCATATATGTGGATAGGTGGATTTTTTCTG
>JASDQU010815914.1:5380-17426 GCA_032191745.1 Picea mariana
CCATGAATCTTGGTGCATATAAATCATCCCTTTTGGAGTGTAAATGCACTACTAATTGTACAGATAGGTTATACATATTGGAATGATCAATTTACAGGTTAAATACTAAATTATTGATCCATAGCCAACTGTGGGCATGTAGTTTAATATAGCCAGGTTTAACAATTTGGCACTTTGGTTTTACAATGAAATTCTTAGCCTTTATGCACACCAGGTAGGCTTATGTCTCAAAATGACAATATAAGTTTATAGACATGTGTGAAATCACAAGCTACAACTTATGTAAGATGAACCACCAAAGTTCGCTCAAATTTGAGACTAGGGTGTGCATTTGAGCCTAAGGCAGATTTCCCTTCAAAGTTATATGAAATCCCAATTATAGTTACATGAAAGAAACCTCTCATGTTCTTCAATTGAACTTTAGATGCATAGGTAAATTTACCATTTATGTAACTCCATTTTAAAACTTATAAAACGATTTTTGGAGCTACATGGAAGCTTGGGTGTGCATTTTCATTTAGTCACTTAGTACAATTTCTACCTTGCAAATTACAAGGAAAATTTTGCCTCTTTTGCACAACCATGCTTTTTAAACATGCAATTGCAAAACAAACAACATGAGCAGGTCTACTATGATAAGCCACATGCCCAACAACTTACACAAATCAAATATAAGGTATAATACAACACTAGATTACTTTTTACAGACAATTTTTGCATTTCCAAGGTTTTACTATGCATCTCTTACCTATTTTTGCACAGAGAAGTATTTTATGACTCTTAATGCAAAACTAAACTTGGTTTCTCTCCTAACCCACCATCCTCCGATTCATCAAAATTCCATGAATATTTGTGCATAGAAATCATCTGTTTTGGAGTGTAAATACACTATTAATTGTACAAAGGGATTATATGTATTGAAAAGATCAATTTACAACTTAAATCCTAAATTATTGATCCTTATCCAACTTTGGGCATGCCGTTCAATATAGCCAACTTTAACAATTTGGCATTTTGGTTTTACAATGCAATTTTTATCCTTTATGAACACTAGGTAAGTTTATATCTAAAAATGTTAATATAAGTATATAGACAGCTGTGAAATCACAAACTACAGCTTATGTAAGAAATCTTGGGCGTGCATTTTCATTAAGTCACTTAGTACAGTTTATACCTTGCAAATTAAAAGGAAAACTTTGTCTCTTTTGCAAAACCACCCTTTTTAAACTTGCAATTGCAAAATAAAGAACATGACTAGGTCTACTATGATAAACCACATCTCCAACAACTTGCACAAGTCAAATCTAAGGTATAATACAACATTGGGTTACTTTTTACAAAGATGTTTCACATTTCTAGGGTTTTACTATGCATCTCTTGCCTATTTTTGCAAAAAAGAATATTTTATGGCTCTTAAAGAAAAATCAACCTTGCTTTATCTCCTAACCCACCATCCTTTGATTCGTCAAAATGTCATGAATCTTTGTGTATAGAAATCATCCTTTTTGGAGTGTAAATGCGCTACTAATTGTTCAAATGGGTTATATATGTTGCAATGATCATTTTACAACTTAAATCATAAATTATTCATCCTTGGCCAACTTTGGGCATGCAATTTAATACATCCAACTTTAACAATTTGACACTTTGGTTTTACAATGCAATTTTTATCCTTTATGCACACCAGGTATTTTTATGTCTCAAAATGCCAATATAATTTTATAGATAGGTGTGAAATCACAAACTAAAGCTTAAGCAAGATTAAACACCAAAGTTGGCTCAAATTATTTGAGACTGGGGCTTGTATTTGAGGCTGAAGTAGTTTTCCCTTCAAATTTACATGAAATCTCAATTCTAGGTGCACGAAAGCAACCTCTCATGTTCTTCAATTGAACTTTAGATGCATAGGTAAATTTACCATTTATGTAACTCCATATGAAAACTTATTAAACAAATTTTGGAGCTACAGGGAAGCTTGGGCTTGCATTTTCATTTAGTCATTTAGTATATTTTAAACCTTGCAAATTACAAGGAAAATTTTGTCTCTTTTGCACAACCCCCCTTTTTAAATTTGCAATTGCAAAATAAACAACATGAGAAGGTCTACTATGATAAACCACATTGTTACACCTCAATATTTCTCACTTTGATAAGTGTCATAAGTGTCGCGTGATCCTCTCAACTGTCGCAAGTGTCGCATGTCATTCACAAGTGTCACAAACATCAAACAAAGCATACTACCATGATGACGACACCAAGGAGACATCTAGAATAACTCAGACACTTGATTTGGAGGAGGGAGAATGATTAACTGAAGTCAAGGAACTCTTATCACCTGAAAGGAGCTCTTAAACAAGGGTTTGGAGGGTGAGCACTCCCCTACATCAGCCTTAGGAGCGTTGTCACTCCCCTACAAGGTCTCAGGGAGTGTTATAACACACCACTACCCCTCTGAAGGAGCGCTACCCATTCTTGGAGCGCTGGCACTCCCCTCAAGCTTCCTAAGGAGCACTATAGTGCCCTGATGCCCCTTTTGAGGGAGCGTTGTCTAATCTGAGGCAATACTTGGCCAGTTGAGGAGAATAAGGGGAGGATCTTTCAAGTTTAGAAGGCATTTGTACTCAAATTCTTGGTTCCATCAAGAGATCCCTGATCCAAGGAGGGGATTCCTCAACTTGTTCTAAAGATAACTCAAGAGGTTAAGCCTCTCTTAACCTATATAAGTAGGCTCTATGATGGTGAGAAAGGGGGAAGAATTGCTAGCATGAAACCTATGATCTCATAGGAAACACACAGTGAGCTAAAGGAGAGTGACTAGAGAATTTGTTATCGTCTAGATCGTGGATCTTTCGAGCAAGGGTTAGACGAAGGGGACTTGATGAAGCTGTCGCATTCGCATATACGATTGTAAGTACTGTTATCGTTATTCTCATTAATATGACGCGCTTGGCCTGTTTCTTTCTAGTTTGTGTCTGATATTACATGAACTTATCGTTGATAGATAGATCTATTTTCAAGCTAACATCAATAGAGCAGGAAGTGGTCGTACTTTGATTGTCTACAAGACTCAGCGAGGTGCGAAATATCGGAGCTCAACTCGGAGCGTGTAGGGACAAACGTCGATTAAAAGGTACCTCTATCATCCTTCCTTCTAATGTATTAGTTTGTGTAGATTTTAAATGAAGTCAGTGTCCACGTTAAGCACTTTCTGTCTTAGAGTTAGGGTCTAGATCTTTGAGGCAATCTACCTGTCTGCAAGGAGATTTTCCTACAACAAAAACTGGTGACTCCACTAGGGAGTCCTCAAATCAAAACTTGTTGTTTTGATTTCTCCTCATAGACCTTGTTTTACCCCTTGATTGTTTCATACCTAGTTCACTTCTCTTTTGATTGGTTTTGTGAGCTGATTGACTCCCTACCCCATCACTCTCAGCCTAATTGTCGAGACTGAACTGCAATTTTTGGATTTTTTTGACACTTTTAGGAGTTTTTGACCCTGGCGCCCCTGTTCCTGTGTTAACAGAGCGCCAGTGCTCCCTAAGTGCCTTACACAGAGTGTTATGACGCTCCTTTCCCTTTGCAACAGAGTGTCAACCCTCTTTTGGCCAAAAAGCCTTCCAGAATTGTTTTTTTTAGGTTTTTACCTCTGTGTTCCTCTTGCTGAGTCACCTTGTGAGTCAATGTTTCTTCCTTGTCAACTTTGACATCTGTCTTTGTGAAGGACAAACATCTTGCTATTCGGATTTTGTAGCCTTCTTCACCATTGGTTTTGAGTTTTTCTTCCATTTGGAATTTGAAATCCATGCATTGTCTTTCTCTCTTTTTCGACTAAATGAAAAACTCTGGTGAAGGTCATCAAAGGCCTACAGATCTCTTCATTTGTTTTTAGTTAAGAGCATTGTTCTTCGACATCTCTTTTCGTGTGAAGTTTTTGATTTTTCTTTGATTGTTTCTTTTCTTTCACTTCTTGTTTTGATCACAACAAGAGGGTGTATTGTTTGTACGATTTTTGCTTATGTTGGTCTGATTTTCATTGATCCAAAAAGATAATTAGCAAGACAAGCATTATTTTGAATCAATTGTTATTCATATACAAACAATAAAGAAGCATCTTCATTATTGATTTTTTATATTAGAAGGTATCTCAAAAGTTTTAGCATCACATCAGATTTGATTGAAGAAAAATTGATTGAGGACATTCCTTATTAGTGCTTGTTAGTGAAAAGAACTCTCTCTCTCCCCTAGATAGATGTTCATCGAAAAGAAATGACTGCTTATCATCTTTGATGCATTCTTGGGGCTGATTCATAATTCCATCTGTTTCACTTCCATGCACCCCTTTTGAGTAAAGAACAGCTATAAAATCAACGCTAATTAAAAAATTATTTGGAACATTTTCTTTTCTAGGATCCTCCACCAACAGTAGACTAGGCTTAGTACTTTGGATTAGGCTGTGAGCATAACTCTCCAAAGTTTCCAAAACAAACATTAACGCCCTGAGTTAGGGAGAGTCAAATCCAATTATCGTATAAGTCTGCCTGGGATCCCCCTCTCACACAGGGGTTACGCACGAGGTCGCATTCAGGTGAGCTACAAAGATTATCCCTCCGTGGTTTAACTGATTGTGGTGGTCAGATCGTATTATGGGGATCTCTTAAAGGTAAATCCACAATTACTGTGTGGAAGCCTTTTAGTTGATTTTGGGCTAGATACCCTGCCCGTACGTTCAGATCGGACTGTCGACTGTACCCGCCCAGGGGATGACTACAAATTGGTAACCTTAGTTTCCATAATCTTTAGGGTATTACACAAGGTGACAGTGAAGGGAAGTCTCACTGTACCTGGAGCAGACATTGGTCAAACTCACTCAGGCTCCTTGGAGGGTAAATCCACAATTACTGCGTGGAAGCTTGCACCAAGGAGTAAGTCCATTAAGCAGGTCACCATTGTAACTGTTCCACCATATCCCTTCCCCTCCTTGACTTGATCACGCGACGTTGGATTTCATCACCAACTAGTACGGTCATCGAGAGAAGGTCTTGTTTGCTTGGTTGTGATTCTTAGATTTTATTAGCGTATGTTGTTTCTTTTCGGTAGTTGGCCATAGATCTCTTTCACCGACTCTTTTTCGCCAACATCGACCCTCCATGCCGTTCACGGAGGCTACAAGGACTTCCTCCAGAAAATATGGAAGGGAACACCCCTTTACCCCCTCATTCTACGGAGGAATATCCTCAACAGAGCGAGGTTCAAGATACCACAACTTCCCAAGAAGAAGTTCCCATTCCTCTAGAGAATTTTTGAATTTTTTTAGAGTCTCCAGAAGCTTTCCGCATTCTGGAGGGATATGAACGTCGTGTCCTCCAACTGAATTCAGCTGGTGAATTTGTCGTCATCAATCCTTCTGACATTCTGACTGGGTCTCGTCAAAACCCTTTAGTCGATGACCCCTTTTGGACCGCAGACATCGTTCAAAGTCCACCGTGCATGGTGTGAGACCTTTATGGAGTGGGTGTAGGTGTTGATGCACCTATCTCCTACACTGTACCTTTAAACCATTTTACTGGCACTACCGTTTTTATGGCCACACCACCCGTTGGTCCGAACACATCATCCGTTGGCCCAAGGTCTACTTTTCCTCTCTAGATGGCTCATTCTACAATGGTCCCTCACGTTTCGACTATTTCTGACGGTAATACGGTGGTTAGCCAAGTTGCTATTGGCACACCCATAACACCAAGACCTACATCATCACTCCCTTTTGGGTACAGAGCACTGAATTTTCCCACTGCCTCTACTACGCAAGCTACGCCAGGAAGTTCCATACCTATCCAACAACCCGGAGGGACCGGTCTTGGTGGTCTTAACCCATTCAGCGGTACCGGTCAGTCATTTATGTCTGGTTCTCAAATTCCGAGAACTCTACCTCAAGCTGGGGGGCATCCTCCCACCGGAGGACAAATTCCATTTAAGGAGCATCCTCCCACCGGAGGAAAAATTCCATTTGGGGGGCACCCTCATGCTAGGGGGCAGCCTCAATTCGGAGCCTACCATCAACCACATGGACGAAATATGTTTGCCACGCCTAATCCATGGAATATCCCTTTTCCAGGAAATCCACAGTTCTTGGCAGGACACAACTCTCAAACTCCACAACAACCTCCTTATGGACAAATGACAAATCCAGCTTATAACCCTCAAAATGCATCCGATTATCCTCTGCTCGCACATACTTCTCAAAACACCTCAAATCCTATGTACCCTGGTCAACACCAACCTCATACAAGGGGGCCCACTAGTTACAATTATCCGCATAACCCAGTGATTGGCCCTACTGGTGTCCCCATGCCACACCAGCATTACCCATAGGTTAACAAACAACTACCTTTTCTAGCTACCCTGGACCTTCCAGACTTGTCTCAGTTAACAAATGATCCTATTTATCATTCTCCGGTTTGGCTAGCTATTCCAGCTAAACTTCCTTCTAATATCCCAAAATTCGACGGAAAGTCTGGAGAAGACCCAAACAACCACGTGATGACTTTCCATTTGTGGTGTTCATCCAACTCCCTCATGGATGATTCTATATGCTTGCATCTTTTCCAACGAACACTTACGGGTTCCACGGTGAAATGGCATATTGAACTACCACGCGCATCTTTTCATGATTTCAACTCCCTCGCCATGTCCTTCCTCACACACTTCCAACTACACATTCGATACGAGATGGGTACTGAACTATTAACCTCCCTTCGTCAAACAACTTCCGTACACATATCTTATCATATTCATGAGTGGAGATGACGATGAAGGATAATCAAAGCGGTCATTCCTGACCAACTATTAGCGGAATGGTTCACCAAATAATTGTTGCCCCAGATCTCTCATGATGTTGCCATGGGTGGCATAGTCATCGAGGAAGAAGATATTTCCCGATCTTAGTACTTAGACTTGGTCTATTCACAGTCTGGTACTCTGTACGAGTTGATACTGAATGCTACCCGTGCCACTAATGATCCATCCAAACCATCGTCTGCTTCCCATGGGGATGGAGTTATTGGCTCCATCAAAACCCAATCTACTTCCCAGTCGACTAGAACAACTCAGCGGCCCACTTCGATGGATGCTCCCAGCCCGACTGCACCCTCCTCTACCCCCCCTCAAACTCAAGTCTCTGAGGTGAATGTAGTCCAATCGACCCCTTCACAACAATTTGGGGGCAATAAGAAAGCGAGAAATAAACCCCTGCTGCCGGAAAACAACCACAATGAAAACCGAAATTCCTATGTCTCATTTGTGGTGACGATCACTACACTCAATACTGTCCACACCGCGATGAAGTGGCCAAACTTTTCAAGGGAAATTCACAACCTATTGTGCTTACTCAGCCTTTTCCACAGCAACAATCTTTGGTTGCTCAAACCCCCACCGCAGGGGGTAGTTCCAACCAATCCCATTATGAGGCCTCGACAAGTGCCCACATTTACATGTTTAACAGGGTTAATCTGACCACTCTCTCTGCAAAATATGACACGCCAGTTAAACCTGATAAGCCGAAGACTACTAATGGTTCCATACCAGACCCAGTGCCATCTTCCGCTAGTCCTCCGTCTGCCAGCCCTCCATCCGGGCCACTTCAGATTGAGAAGCCTTCATTTGAATCCATCTTACGCCCTCCTAAGAGCACCATCCAGAAATCTACCTTCAATCCTAATTCACATGCTACCCAAAACTACAACATTGTTGAAGATTTGGCTCAAGCATCGTGTGCTATGTCCGCCTTAGAAGTTCTACAACACTATCCCAGCCAACGTAGAACTCTCTTAGCTACTATCGGCACTTTCGACCCTAAGTCATCAAATAATCTCACGTTTAACTTGGATGATCATCAACCACAACTCCCCCACCAGCTAGCTTTCCAAATCGATGTTGTTGTTCACAATCAACAAATCCACCGAAATATCTTGGATGAGGGAGCCTCTACTTGTGTCATGTCTTTAGCTTGTTGGAAAGACTTAAAATCACTTGCCCTTAACAAATCCCCTACAATGTTACACACTTTCGATGGACGAGGTTTTCATCCTCACGGATTATTACAATCCTTGGTCATTCAGTTGAGCGGCAAAACTGTTACCGTTGATGTCGAGGTGGTCGATGCCCCCCTCGATTACAACCTGCTACTTGGAAGAAGTTGGTTCTATGCTATGACCGATGTCGCCTCGTCGGTGTTTCGATGTGTACAATTCCCTCATCAAGGCAAAATTATTATTGTTGATCAACTCGATTTCTGTACACCCAACGATCGCGCCCCTGTCACCAACAACATTCCCTTTTTGGGAGACCATCCAGTTACTTATGAAAGCATTGGTGTTGGCTTATTGAAATATTTTAGCCTTATGGGTACTTTTCCTACACCACTTCCACCTATCGCTCATCATATTGTTGCCGTCAATATGATTTCAACTATTCCTTATCAATCCTTGGAATCATCTAATCTCTGGATTGTACCTAGTCCTCTGGAATTCGATGTGCTCGGTGACACCATGCCACTTAGCCCAGCCGAGGCCGCATACGTAGCTATTCAATCTGCCTCTCTCTCTCCAAACAACCCACATTTATTGGCACCTGATGCCTACTCGATACCCTCATGGTTGGATTCCCTGTCATCTGTTGTCGATTACATTTCCCAAATGTTCCCTTCGGACGAATCGATTATGGAAATGCTTAGCATTGACGATCTGCCTTGGGATGATAACCATCATCAATCCTCTTTTCTTCCACCTTCGGAATAAATTCACCAAGACATACACTCTGTCTCCCCTCCCGATGTTACCAATGCTCCGCAATCTCCTATCCTCACACAAGATACTCTCTCTGAGGGGAATATGGGTAACATCTCTACCACGATCATTATTGACATTTTGATCAAATAAGGTGTCATGGAAAACATCAACCTTGGTGCCAATTGCACACCTGAGGAAGTGGTCTCTTACACCGCTTTGTTTAAATAATTTCATGACGTCTTCGCATGGAGCTACGAGGAAATGCCAGGGATCGACCCTTCAATCGTTGTGCACGAAATCAAGACTTACCCCGATGTGAAACCTGTTCGACAAAAGCTCCGCCCGGTTCATCCCAAGAAAATCACAGCTATAAAGGTAAAAGTTGAGAAACTTCTAAAATTTGGCTTTATCTATCCCATCCCTTTGACAGAATGGGTCTCCAACCTTGTTCCAGTTGCCAAAAAACAAGGGACCATCCATGTTTGTGTTGACTATCGAGATCTCAACAAATCTTGTCCCAAGGAAAACTACCCTACGCCCTTCATCGACCAAATCATCGATAATTGCGTAGGGAGCATAATCTTCTCTTTCATGGATGGCTTTTCTGGGTATAAGCAGATTGAAATCTTACTTGCTGATCAACATAAGACAGCCTTTATCTGCCCCTGGGGTACTTTCGCCTACCAAAAGCTACCTTTTGGCCTTAAAAATGCTGGTGCTACTTTCCAGCGGGCCATGTCGTACGCTTTCCATGATATCAAGCATATCGCAGAGTCTTACCTCGATGACTTACCTGCCCACTCATCCAATCGATCCGATCACATTGATCATTTACAGGCAATTTTTCTTCGATGTCGGTTCTATCGTATTCGCTTGAACCCACATAAGTGCATTTTTGCCATCGAATCCGGTCGACTCCTTGGTTTCATTGTCTCCAAAGACGGGATCAGGGTGGATCCCTTAAAGATTAAGGCCATTCTAGCCTTACCCCCACCTACCAATTTAACCCAACTCCAAAGTTTGCAAGGCAAAGCAAACTTCCTGCACCATTTCATATGCAAGTATGCTGAGATCACTAAAGGATTCATGCGGTTATTGCAGAAAAACACCCCTTTCATTTGGGATGACACTGCCCAACGGTCATTCGATGATCTCAAGCACGCCTTGACCCACACACCTTTGTTGCACCCTCCGGAGTATACAAAAGACTATATCCTTTACTTGGCCGCCTCCGCTTCCACCATTGCGATGGTGTTAGTTCAGGAGGACCCTAACGGTGAAGAACATGTGATTTATTACCTGAGCAAGAGTCTATCTGGACCCGAACTCCGGTATTCACATGTCGAGAAACTGGCTCTAGCAGCTGTCATCGCTGTCTAGAGATTCCACCATTACATCTTATTACGCACCACCACAGTGATCGCGGACTCCAACCCCATGTACCACATCTTGACACGTCAAGTACTGGGGGGAAAATATTCTAAATGGATCGTTATCCTCCAAGAATTCGATCTTGAATTTACAAAGGTCAAAGACAAAAAATCCCTGGTCTTTGTAGAGCTTATCTGTGCTCTCCCTCTTGCCAATGAAGACATCGAACCTAGAGATTCTCTCCCCGATGAATCTCTCTTCCTCATCGGCACCTCTGATCCTTGGTATGGAGATATCCTCCTTTACCTTCAAACCCAATGTTTTTAGCCTAACATTTCTCGTGAAGAGCGTCGACGTATTCGTCACCACTCTAGTCGTTATCTCATCATCGGAAACACTTTGTATCACCATGGTATTGACACCATCCTTCGACGATGTCTGATTCATGAGGAGGTTAAACATGTTTTGAACGATTGTCACCTTGGTGCTTGTGGCGGTCACCTTTCTGGACTGGCCACAGCCCAAAAAATCCTACGTGCCGGCTACTTTTGGCCCTCGATTTTCAAAGATTGTTTCGAGGCTGTCAAAAAATGCCCACCCTGCCAAATATTTAACAAGAAGGCACGCACCCACCCTACTGCACTGCACCCCATTATCGCCATCAGCCCCTTTGCCAAGTGGGGTATCGATTTCATGCAGTGTAAGCCTACCTCAGCTGGGGGGCACGGTTATATAATCGTCGTCGTCGACTACTTCACCAAATGGGCTGAGGCTATGCCTACCTTCCTGAACGATGGTCGTACTGCAGCTTTGTTCCTTTTCAACCACATCATAACTCATTTTGGTGTACCAGGTACCATTGTCACTGATCACGGTGCACACTTCAAGAACTAGATGATGAGCAAATTACATGTCAAATTGGGTTTTTGCCATGAAAACTCATCCCCTTACTATCCTCAGGCCAACGGACAAGTTGATGCCATCAACAAAGTCCTAAAAACCATGATTCAACGCATGGTAGGGGCAAACAAGACATCATGGCATCTACAACTTTTTTCCATTCTCTGGGCTTATCACACTTTTGTGAAAACCTCAACTGGATTTACTCCTTTCCAGTTGGTGTATGGCATTGAAGTCATTCTACCAATCGAGTGTGAGATTCCATCACTCAAACTGAAAGTAGAACTCCTACCCCATACTTTTGCTGAAGAAGAATGATTCTTATATCTATCCAAGATAGATGAAACACGCCGTGATGCTGCTCTCGCTAATGAGACACACCAGAAACGAATTAAGAGCCAATATGACAAATCCGTCCACCCTCAGACTTTTGCAGAAGGAGACTTAGTCCTCGTTTATGACCAAGCTCATGATAAATTGGGGATAGGACAGTTAGAACCTCTGTGGCACAGTCCTTACATCATGAAGCGTGTCCTATATAGAGGCACCTACGAATTAGTAGATCATGATGGAATTTCCCTAGGAGAGCCCCGAAATGGGTTTTACCTTAAAAGGTACTATGATTATATTAACCAGCATGTGTACTTTGTACATTATTGTATTTTAGTTTGGTGTGTCTATTTCTTTCGCGTGCTCAAGTCTTTACCGTTACCACTCATGACTGTGCTCGTGTTTTCATGCACAGATGATGTCTTCCTTTCCTATCTTTTTCAGGTTTGTGGATGGCACTAGTCGACATACCCGGAACATTGCTTCGGAAGCATGGGTTATTTACCAATTTGACGAGGTGGTGAGTTCAGGAGGTATCTGCTTAGGACTAGCAACCAACAACATGGCAGAATATCATGCTATCATCAGAGTGTTGACTCAAGCCTCCTCCCTAGGTATCTCCTGTATCATTGTTTACTTAGACTCCCAACTCGTGGTCTATC
>JASDQU010815915.1:0-36276 GCA_032191745.1 Picea mariana
TCATCGTCGCAAGTCACAAAGTCCCGGTATGCGAAACTCCGAATCAACTTAGTGTGAATAGGTTTCGGCATTTCGGCATTTCGACACCTGGGAGACCAAAGGGGAAGACCCCTCGTCTTCGAAACTCACGAAATCCCAGTTCACGAAACTCCGAGATGATCTGAACCATTCATCGAAGGAGATGCGTGGTGAGTGGTCAGAGTTCAGGGAAAGCTCCAAAACCACGTAAGCCATTGGATCTCGTAGGATAGCAAGGGGGTTAAGGTTGAGTGTCCTTCAACACCCTTAATCTCAGGAGGGATAGTGACTGTCAGATCCAAATCAAAGAGGCTCGTTGATATCCTACACGAATTCCCATATCGAAATTCGGGGATTTGAGTGATAGGAGTTCTGGATTCGTTGCATCGTGAACTCCCGGTTCATTAAAATCCAAAGAGATCTGGACCGTTGGATCCATATCATCGAGGATCGTCAGATCTTGTACAAGAACTCATGTATCAAATTTTGGGTTTCGGGGTTTGAAGAGTCGAAAGACTCCACTTGCTTGCATTTCAAACTCCCGGTTACCGAAGTCCCGATACGGCCAGGACCGTCAGATCAGGGAAGAGATTTGCAACCGTCGATCTCAACGAAGGGACGATTTCAGGTTTCGAGGTTTGAAGAGTCGAGAGACTGAACTCTCAGGCATCGCTGAGTCGCGAAATGCGAATGGCGACTCTTGGCTTGGCCTGGGGTCATAACCGATGATCACATGGAGGCAAAGCCCGAGCTTGGTGCTTGAATTGTATACGACAGGTTTTCAATGAAAGAACCGACGGATTGGTTTAGTGAAGGTTCCGACAGGAAGAGCTAGCCTGCGCTAGGACCTTGTAGGAACTCAGGGATTCTGTCCCTCGAGAAAGAAAGGAGAAAAAGGAGAAAAAAAAACCTATTATGCTGTAGTGGGTGTGTGACAAATACACACACACACACACATATGATTAATGGTTTTTTTTATCATTTTGTACCAAAGGAGAGTTTCGAAATCTAAAGTGTTTTGAGCTCCAAAATGATCAAAGTCATTTATTAATCAATGGAATCAACGACTTTGATCATTTCAAAGACCAAACACTTCAGATAACCCATCCATATATATCTATATATATAAACATTTTTTTTTAACTTGCATGCTAATTTGACTATTTCAAAAATTAAATAAATACCATTATTAAAATGTTGATTTAAAACTTTATTATATGTGGCAGTTAAATAAAATAAAAATACGTAAATGGGATTATTATTTGGTTATGTTATTTGAAAGTATATGAACTTATCTTATAACATTAACGATAATAGCACGGAAAATTAGTCTTCTTGCAATACTATCTAGGTTCAAACCATTTTTTGATCCTAGAGTATGGCCTAAAATTATTTTGGAAGTTTGAAAGTCTATCCCTTTATAAACCACCAATACATTTTTTTAGGTGACTATATTTTATTTACATACAATTACATAACTAAATGTTGAAATCTTCAAACTATTTAATACTTTATTTATTATTATTTTTTTTAATAATTCAAGTTGGAATTTGATGAAATATTATAATCAAAATTTTAAGTTATCCAAATATTTTAATGTTTTTTGAGTTTGTGATTTTAAAATAGATTATTATTTGTACTAATTATTATTAGTCTTTTACGGTTGCATGTTAATTCCATGTAAACATTTATTTTTCATGGTTTTTGTTGAGATAATTTGTTCCATGTTCGACCTCAGTGACTTCCACACCATGTACTTAGTCCTAGCCATGAAAATATTTCCATCAAACTAAGTGTTTAGTTTTTTGGTGGTTTGTTTATGCTCATTGTCTCAGAGAATTCATCTTCATTCTCTAATTGTGCAATAGTTCTACACCACATTGTGTTTAGTTTGTTAGTTGCTTATAGAATTTATTTTTTAAATTGTCTTATAGTTTTTTTTTCCCTTTGGAAAAAAATTAAATTTTATTCCAAGTAGAAAGAAACTTTACATTCTGCATAATGCATGTAGAATGATGCATTTGGTCCAACATAACTCTCAGTGTAAAGAGTTCAACCACAAAAATACGAGTCTATAGACATTGATCCCCACCGGCTCATCTATCCGCTGAATCCTACAAAATATTTGTGCACATATGAAGATACAAAATAATTGTGATAATAAATCCGGAAATATAAAGAATCCCTTGGTACAAAATCTTGCTGAAGCTGTGGAGGAGTGGAGTACCGATTTGTATAAACTGTTCTCTAGATAGTGTTCAAGAAAATTCCACAAAACTGGTACCAAACCACACTATTGCACTGAAGATCAGAAAAAGGAAACTCTGATCCATGGATGTGGAGCCAAAAAAGAAAGCCAAGCCAGAAATTTCAGACAAAGTAAAAGTCAGGACTGAGGGACATTTCCCTCTATACCCACGGGGTCAATAAACGGTCTGTGATAAAAGACGTGTGTTGTTCCATCTCTGAATTATGTTACTTTTTATTGCCCCATATTCAGTCGAGTACCTTCTTTAAAGAGGTTATCTGCTGTCAAGTTTCTTTCCCTATAAACATGACAGATAGAAAAATGCATGTAAGATGCCAAGATAATAAAAACTTCATCAAGGAGAGGAAGAAGTCTGATGTTGTGACAAATTTGGGATTTCCTAATCCAATTTATAATCACCAGAGAGTCTCCAAAAATTTGTACAATTTTTATCCATTTTTCCCCAACAAAGGTGAGCAATAGTTAAATAGTAGTAATGGGAGTCAGATAGATAAAGTACAACCCCACCCCCACAAATTTGTCCATCATGTTGTGAGGCCCCATAAAATTAGGCCCATGACTTTGTATGATCCACTGTTTCGGCTACTACATGCCTCATCTAAGGTTCGTCCTTCCCTTAAGGGAAGTGTGATAATATGATAAGGCTTTGAGCCACTATGTGCTCTAGAATGAAGGATTTTTTTTATTAAAAATGGTTGAATTTCGGGCCAACTAGATTCCCCAATTTATGATAAGTGGGAGGGATTTTATGTTTTTGTTTTGAGGGTTTTTTTATCCACTCCCTCCAAGCTTCTTCTATATTTGGTCCTTGCCATCTGAAAGCTTGATTTAGGGAAACTGAGCATTCAATCCAGATCTGATGTACAAAAGGGAAATTTAAAAAAAATATGTGTGATTGATTCTTGTTCTGCTTTACAGAGTGTGCATCAACCCGAACCTTCCATGTGACGACTTCTCATCTTATCCCATGTGGGCATTTTTTTTTTTTATCATACACCATAGGAAGAGGCATGCTTTAATGCAAATTTTATTTTCCAAACCTCTTTCCACCACCAAGAGGGTTCTTGAATAGTCTTATAGCTTTACACCACACATTGGAATAATAATAATATATGTTAGTTAAATAGAAATAACAATGGAATAAAAAATAACTCTCTGTATGAAAAAATCCATTTGATATGTATACCTGATATAAAGTGTTATAATAATAATAATAATAATAATAATAATAATAATAATAATAATAATAATAATAATAATAAATACAAACAATACTATACATATATATTTACATAGAAATATCGTTACAATGCAAATATAAATATCTTGATAATAATCAAAATTGTATTTTTATATATCCATATTGCATATGTTTTGAGCTCCTTAGTGAATTGAGTGAGATTACAATCAATGTAAATCCATGTTTAAATTTGGATTATCATGCTTAGAGAGGGATCAAGTCTCTTGAGATGCAAACCTTTTTTAGAGTGCACAAAATGGAGGAAAGGTGTAGGTTTTCACTTTTCCTCAAGTGTGCTAAAGGGGAGGGTTTATGAAATGAGCACTATTTCAGTGGGGGCACCCTTGTCCTCTCCATCAAAATAAGATGCATTTAAGGCACTAGTAACTTCATTGAGTAAGAAGATCAAAAGTGTGTTGACACACTTTGTCAAGAGGTTGGAGGAAATCTTTAAAGTTTAGATGCCAGTAGCAAATGCAAGGAATATGTCACTGAGTCTTGTGAAGAGAGATTTGATTGAACAATTTACAGGGGTTTGGCCCTCCCCAAAATCCATGAAAACCTTGATACATAAGAGTTGGGTCAGACTCATCAAAGGAAATATTTCACATATTTTTTTGGGAAGAGGATTATATACATTTTAATTTGAAAATAAGGAGGACAATGATCTCATTTTTCGAAATGAGACATATTTTTATGGAACCAAAGTGTTGTATTTGAACAGATGGACATCAAAATTCAACACTAAATATGACATCTGTCGACAGTACTAGTTTGGGTTAGATTGACACATCTCCCATTGCACTGTTGGAGTTATGAAGTGTTGAATTTCATTGGGAATACTTTAGGGACTTACATAGAAACGAAAAAAACTAAGGATGGAATTGTGTCCTGTGTGTGAATTTGTGTAGAGGTAGATTTGGAGAAGGGTTTACTGGAAGCAGTGCAATTGGTACTTGATGACTGGAACCATATTAAAGGAACGGATTACGAACAAATCCCCTTTAAATACAAACAATGTCATGAATATGGACATTTTTCCAAAAATTGTCCAAGAAATGTGGAAGCAGAGAAAGGACCTTAGGAAAAAGAGAACCAATGGAATTGAGTAAAAGAAAAGAGATTCAATGGAAAAAATGGTCCAAAGAAAATCCTTATGTAGTGATAATATCACATAAAACAAGCACTGACAAAACAACATAGGAAGCTTCTAACACTGGCACATCTAGAGTTCAAGAAACATGGGCCAAAGGAACTCCAACAACAGGGAGAAAATGGGCAGTAGGTAAGAAAAATTGAAACATGTATGAGTCACTATCCCTTGAATAAATTGACCTCGTTAATGACACAAAGGCCAATTTTCAAAACAATGGAAACCCTAATAAGGGAAATTAAAAAAAATAGGTTAATACTGAGTTCATTTCATCACCCGAGGTTGGGAGCTGCAACCCTAATTAGGTTAAGGATCTCCCAATTGTATCAATTGTGGTATAATTAAATATGGATTTTGGTACAAATTACTAGATTCCCTATGAAGAAGATGATAGAAATAATGAGGGCAGGGAGGAGATAGTTTTAGGAGGAAAAACTTGAACAAGGATGGGAAGAAAACCTACAAATAAAAATGAGAATAAATGAAAAAAAAATAGAACTATGAAAACAACATACCTTTACAAACCTAATGGGTAAAAGAACCACAAGAAATCAGAGTGGGATGAATCCATTTGGGGGTGGATTCCAAAAATCTATTTGTAAGTAATGAATATAGTCTCCTGGAATTGTAGGGGATTAGGGAGTAAAGAAAAAGTGGAATAAAAAAGGAGTTTGGTCAAAAAGGAAAATCCCTAAATCATCCTAATTTAGGAGACAAAATAAGAAGAAGAAGTAACATTACTCATATGTGGAAAATTTTGGAAAAATAGTGAAGGAATGGTAGTCAGCTCCAGAGGGGCCTTGGGGTGATTCTGCACTTTCTGGAACAATTCTCTCTAGGAAATAACTCACAATAAAAAATAGCAACACTAGATATTGACTTGTCTAAAAAATTGGCAAATAGATGAGGAGATAAATGTGGTTAATGTATATATGCCTTTGTTATATTATGAAAAGGGTGGTGTTTGGATTCTTTAATAAAATTGAAATGGTTGATTCATTGGTATAACTTTGTAATGACAAGAGATTTTAATACTACTCATAGTCAAAAGGAGAAAAGGGGAAGGAGTATAGTGAGTGACCTGTTGGAAGTACGACTGCCGTTACACCAAAACCCGTAGGTGATTGATAAACTCACCACTGCCATATTTCAAGGATCCACGAGAGGTGATTAGTCCCTTGTCACGATACACCGGGGAGCGTTGACTACTTGCAATTT
Organism: Picea mariana; assembly: GCA_032191745.1. Lineage (NCBI taxonomy): Eukaryota > Viridiplantae > Streptophyta > Pinopsida > Pinales > Pinaceae > Picea > Picea mariana. Next base: position 5,899 of record JASDQU010815915.1, read on the forward strand.
CATGCAACAATCTCCCCCTTAGCGCGAGCCAAGTGTGTATCGAACTTGTGACCTCTAGCTCTGATACTAATTGTTTTTATTTTCTTCATCTTCAGGGTCCTCCTTGGGATAGGGACACTTGGATGCAAAAAGAACAACTTTTCCACAGTTAAAATATTTGAAAAAAATCTTGCCTTTTTACTTCCCCGATCCTTTCTGAAGTTTTCTAATGCGATTGGTTTCTTCCACATCAGATTCTTCAAGATGGCTGGATTGAGGTTTTTTCTCTTGATTTATATTTGTCTTGGATGCTTTGAAAGATGTTTCATCTTTTGATGATTTATCATGCCCTATTCTCATTTCATGTGCTGTAAAGATTCCATGGAGCTGATCAACTGTAAGTGTATTTAGATGGGATCTATTTGAACCTTAAGATTTTTTTCACAATGGGTTTATCTGTAACTTCTGCTTGTTGTTATAGGGTTGAAGATTCATATTCAACGTAATTATTATGTGCACCAGAAGCTTCTTTATCCTTGAGTTGATAATTTTCCTTATTAGAAGTTTCATCCTCCAAACTCCTATTTTTACCATCATCACTTTCGGGAGAAATATATTCATCATCTTTTTTGTTTGGTACTTCTGATTTTCTTTTCCATATTTTATTTACTCTTCTTGTCATATTGTATGAAGCATTTCTCATTGATTGTTTTCTTGAGCTCCAACAGTTATAGGCTTTGTGTCCATATCTACCACAACTATAGCATCTCATAGTGTAACACTATGTAGCAATATGTCCAACATGATTGTAGTTCCAACATCTTATATTGTTGTTGAACCTACCAACTTGTTTTCTTCCATGATGCCTACATTCCAAGGCTTTATGACCTTATTCATTACAAGAAAAACAATAACCATTAAAGATACTCTCATACCTTCTTTGATTCATCCATGAAGGTGTCTCTCTTTTGAACTTTCTTTGAGGTCTATGAATAGCTTTTGGATGTCTTCCATGATCTGATCTTTTAAATTTTGTAGTGCTGCTTTTATTTCTTGAACATGAAGAACTTGAGTCATGCTTGCTTTCAATTTTTTCATACGAAGGAGATTTTTCAGACCTATCTTCATATTTTGCAAATGAAGGATTGTGTCATACTTGTTTTCATCCTTTACAAGTGAAGGACTTGTGTCCGACTTATTTTCACCTTTTACAAATGAAGGACCTGCATCAGATTTTTTATGATTTATGATCTCTTCCTTATTGTATCCAAGGCCATATTTGTCATTTGGTGATCTCTGACTATCCAATATCTCATCCAGGGACATGGAGTTGTTCAAGAACTTGTTTTGGGTGTTTGACTTCTCAACCTTCCTTCTAAGATTCACAACTTCTGCTTCCAGCTCATGACATGATTCTTCTTTTTTGTCCAACTGATTCCTTACTACCTCTTCTCTCCTTTTGGCTTCTTCAAGTTGGATTTTAAGATTGACATAGCTTTCCCTTAGTTCCTTTAGATCTACAATGTTTTTTCTTGAGACATCATCTTCCTTCTTTTCTTCTTTTGCTTGACTGATTTCATTTTTCAGTCTGTTGATTTCTTCTTCATTTTCTTCTGTTAGATTAACAACTTTTGTTTTCAATATTTTGATCTCATCTTCTTTGTTTTATAACTGAATCTTTTGCTCAGATATGATTTCTTTATGGTATTTGAGCTATTCTTTTATTTCCAAGATATGCTTCTGATTTCCAAGCTCATCATCTTCCTTCTCCTTTTCTTTTACTTGACTAATTTCTTTCTTCAGCTTCTTGATCTCCTCTTCTTTCTCTTCTAATTGATTGTCCTGTTCATTTATTATTTTATCATTGTCCTTGAGCATTTGATTAATTTTCAAGACATTTTTTTGACTCTTTTCAAGGTATTCTTGAGTGTAGTCATGAAGATAGCTATAGTATGATTCATTATGGTGATAGAGGTATTTAGAGAGACTCCGATCAACCTTTTCTTTGGCCTTTGATAGTTTTTCTTCTTCATATTCCATGGGATAAATGCTAACAGAACATTTTGTTATAGTATCTGAGTCTTATTCTTTACTTGCAAAGGAGAATTCAATATCACTGCTATTGCAATCGAAATATTGCGGAGATTCCTTAACTTTATTGATGGTTGAGTCTTCATCTTCATCCTTGATAGGAATGTCTTCTGTGTGTTCATTTTTTATTTGATACATATTTTCTAACTTCAACCATAAGTCCTTGGCACATGTGCATAGTCCTATTCTTGTCTTGATTGTATATGATAATCCATTGAGAAGAATCTTCTGTGCCATTTCATTGTTCTTCCTTTCTCTTCTTTGGACTGTAATTTTGGATAGATTCTTTGATGTAGTTAAGTCCCAGGGCTTTCTTACTACTTAAATCCAAACTTCAGATCCTTTTGACTTCATAAACTGTTTATATTTTCTTTCCATGAGGAATAATCTGTTCCATTGAATAAAGGGGCTTCAATTGTGGAGAGAACCATCTGTCCACGCATTTCTTCAGGATCTACCTTCCAGTGTTTAAATTGTGTTCTGAAGGAACCTCGCTCTGATACCAATTAGTATCCTAGTTAGAGATCGATGGGAATTGATGGACAAAACCATGGGTTGTTTGAATAAAGATGAGCTACAATTGCGAGTGTTCCAGTAGGACAACGACATTCATAGAAGAAACATTTTGATGTACAAAATGAGGTACATGACATCTTGTAGTAATAACAAGAGGAGAAACCCTGGCAGAAAAAGATACCCTTTTAGAAACAAAGGGGGGGAACAATCCGTAAAATTTCAAGGGAAGTATTAAACAAGAAATTAATTGGATTAAGTTTTGAAAAGATTCGATCATTAAAAAATCTTTTATCAAGAAGACTACTCATATGAAACACAAAAAATGCCAACCATCTGAGATAGGAAGTTAGTAAATTAACAGGGAAGAAACCTTGTCAGAAAGAGTTACCTTTTCAGAAACAAAGGGGGAGAATAGTCAGAAGCAGAGTGAGAGCATATTGACAGGGGGAGTGATTCAACTATGACTGGCATAACATGTCCACAGGAAGAGTTACCCAAGTTCAATCTGATCAATAACATACAAGAGCTTTACCAGTGGTCAGAAAAGCAATCATACTGACAAATCATAAGAGAAGAAACCCTTTGCCATTGATGTTAAAGGGGGAGACAAACTTCATAAAAGGAAAGCATCGACATAGGGGGAGTTTTGTATATGAAGTTAGTGTGTTGACCTCAATGACAAAGGGAGAGATTGTTGGAAATATTGTCATTGATGTCAACAGTCGAAGTGATGATCTGTAATGATGAAGTACATCAGATGAGATTATCAGTGATGTCAATAGTTGAAGTGATGATCTGTTGTTAAATGAAATATGACATTGTTATTGATGTCAACAGTATATTAGTCAGCAGAAGATGTCAAACTATGTGGAGAAGATGTCAAACAGTGTGTTCTTCAATGCTCTGATACCAATTGAAGAACACACGGCCCACACTAAGAAGGGGGGGTGAATTAGTGTGTGAACTATTTTAACTATTTATTTTCACAAGTCACCAATTAAAACATATTTGAACAGATTAAGAACAATCACATCATAATTACAATGAACACAAAGACACCAAATGTTTGTATAAGCTTTTGTATAATAAATATGAATATAGTAATATGAATATATGTGAGAGAGGATTTTATTTTAGCAACAACTAAATGTTCCAGCAACAACAGAAGTAAGGAGCACCAACCCCTTGGAGAGCACCAACTCTCTGCCAAGACCCAACTTGGCGCAAGACCTAGCTTGTTGATAGAACCTAGTCTATGCAACTAGAGTTTATTCAACTCCAGTAGTACTGATCCATTATCGAATCAATTCTATCTTATGATCATAGGTATATCATAAGACACTCATCACCGCATTTCATATTCTCAGTAATTCACATTTTCTTTCCTCTGATATCTTCTTGGAATCTGCTTCAGCTTTTGATCTTCTTTTCTGGACTACAGAGACACTTTCTTCTCACCACTTTTTCTCATTTATATAATCTTCAAACTGGTGTGAAATTTAAAACAACGTGTCCCTTTATTTGAAACATTGTACCTTTTCATTTAAAATGATAATCTAAACTTTAATTAATATCATTTTTCTTTTTATTCTTTATTCATATTTTCATGATTTATTCTCTTTTAATCATGACTGTGTATCGATTCATTTTACTGTGAAGGTTTTTCATAAATTGATCATAGTCATGGATCAATTTAATCCTTTATACTCGATATCAAATCTCTTTTATTTCACAGAGACCAGATTCCATGGAAGCTCTTCCTTCAAGCCATTTCACATGACCGTGGCATATAACCACAGGCTCAACAATTTCGGCAACACATTACACTCTGCAATGTCAAACCTTTTTACCATATGACCAATGGCGTTGACCTCACGTTTAGGTGAGACGAGCATTTGAGTGCTTCCTTAAAATAAACAGTCGAGGTTTATTGAATGGACATGATTCATTCTCCCAATGCAATGGACGGCTGATGGGGCTTCGACACTTTTCCCTTCGAGTCATCGTGACTTCCAATATTACAAAACTCATGATCACAATATCGCCGAAAAAATCAGACGGTTCACCTCTATTTAGCAGAGACAGATCAACGATCTACTTTAGACCTTACACTCCTCCTTTCACTGCTAAAACCGACGACTGTCGTAACTTCAACACTTTGGCATTCCATCTCTTCGTGACTTCGTCCATTCAACGCCCTTTCATCACTTTGGCTCTTCGACATTTCATCCTCCATGATTTTTGTGACTTCTAGCATGTCAAATCTCCGAAGATTTCAATCTACTGACGCATGTCCCTTTCACAATTTTGGCATTCAGGACCTCGATTTTCGTGAGTTTGGAGGACTACTCACCTCCCTTCTTCCATTCCTGATTTCCTGATATCTGATTTCATGATATCCGCTTACGTTGGATCGACGGTCCATGACCCTCCATGATCCAATGGTCCAGATCATATCATGATTTCGCATTTCGTGAGTTCATGAAACACTGTCTTTGACTTTCCTGATCTGCGAGTCACCGAAATTACAATCACTTGCCACGTGTCCTCTTGATCCAACGGATCAGATCATTTCGCTGCTTTGGAGTGTTAACTAACTCCTGGGCTTATCCTTGTTGCAGCTCCACTAGATCCGACGACTAACAGGTATTCTTGAAGTAGATGAATGGTCACGATCTTTCAATGGTCCTCAAGCCCACGGTCACTCAAATGACCAATGTGAATTGTATCAGACGATCAACATGTTCAAACTCTTGATCAGATGACTACTGAGCTTCTCATTCTGATCGGACGACTGTTGAGGCTTCTCGCATTTTCTGCACACTGATCAACTGTTCAGTATTTTTACTGATCCCGACGATATCTCTACAATCCATTCTTGCTTCAGAGATTTTGATCAACAAATCATTGTTGATCTTATCGTGATCAACAATAGACACTAAATACTTCTGTACTTCTGAGCCTTGATCTTCATACAATTCGCTTCTGTTGTTCGCTCCTCCTCGTGAGCTTGCACTATCTATCTCTCCACATAGTTTGACATCTTCTGCTGACTGATATATTGTTGATGTCAATGAAAATGTCATATGTCATTTAACAACATATCGTCACTTCAACTATTGACATCAATGAAAATCTCATCTGATGTGCTTCATCATTACTGATCATCACTTTGACTGTTGACATCAATGACAATATTTCCAACACGGCCCATTTAGGGAAAGGATGGAAGATCTCATCTCTTTATGAGATTTATTAGATGTTAAACCTAAAAAAGGAAAATATGCTTGGACGAACAAGTGGATAGGTCTTGAACATATAATGGAAAGGATAGATAGGTTCTTGATACAAATCATGTTTTTGGAGAGTGATTTTCCTACCTCTTCTCGAATCATCTCATGGATAACGTCATATCACAAACCAATCTCATTGTTGCTTAAGGAGGTGCCTAATTCCGGGCCAATTCATTTCCAGTTTAATCCCTTTTGGATTCAGGATAGAGTAGCAATTGAAATTATAAAGAGAACCTGACGTAATTGGGTGATTGGCTCCTTGGTTCATATATGGGAGCAAAAGCTAAAAAATACTAAGAAAGCACTTAAGGAGTGGGAAAAAAATCATCCTTATCTCCCAGAAATTGAGGTTCAAGCTAATAAAGAGAATTTAGAAAGAATACATAACCAAATTGAACTTGATCAAGTCACTCAGGGAATGGTAATGGAGGAAAGAGAGGCATTCCAAAGGTATGAAAATTCTCTTCGTAATGAAGAAATGATTTGGATATTGAAGTGTAAGAGATTATGACTTAAGGTAGGGGATATAAACAATTCCTACTTTCATAAGTAAGTAAGAGCCAGGTTATGGAGGAATAATATTAAAGAGATAAAGACTGCCAATGGGGATACTCTCAACACTTTTGAAAAAATCAAGGAAGCAAATTTTCTTCATTTTAAAGACATTTATAATGAAAAGGAGGGCATAGAGTCATAAGTTACAATTGCAATGTTGAATAATATTCCAACAAGAATCTCCTTTGAAGAAAATGAAAATATCGTGGAGAGGGTATCAAAAAAGGAAATACAATCTACAATCTGAGAACTGAATCTGGATAAAGCTTCTGGGCCAGATGATTTTACTATCCATTTTTATAGAGTCTTTTGGAATACTATCAAATACAATTTAGTGAGAATGATCTAGTATGTTCAGAAATATTTTAGAATGGGAGGAGCTACAAATTATTCATTCCTCTCCCTCATACCTAAAGAAGAAAATCCAATGTATTTTTCTAGGTTTGGGATGTTCTCTCTGTGTAATGATTCTTACAAAATGATAAAAAAAATCATAGCATCTAGTCTCAAAGTTTTTCTCCCCAAAATCATATAAAAAAATCAAGGTGGTTTTATGGAAAAAAGGTAAATCACATATAACATAATTCTATTATAGGAAGTTGTTCATACGATTAAAGTTAAAGGGGACAAATGGATGATAATTAAGATTGACATGGTCAATGCATTTGATCGGGTTAGGAAATTATTTCTCTTTTATGTTTTCCATCGGTTTAGATTCATTGAAAATTTCATATGATGGATCTCTACTTGTATTAACAATCCTTGGATTTCACCCTTGGTCAATGGGCACCCCTACCGGCTTTTTTAATGCAGGTAGAGAATTAAGGCAAGGTTTCCCCTATCTCCATTTCTATATTTAATTATGGTGGAAACTCTAAGGAGGAAATTGGAGAGTGGTTAGGCTCATAGTTTGCTTCCAAGAATTCGAATGGTCAGAGGAGTGATAAGGATACACCACTCCCAGTTCGGAGATGATACTCTACTCTTGGGAGGAACTTCAGTCACAATAGCCAAAATATTCAAAGACAACTTGTACCTATTTACTTAAGCATATGTAGGCTCAATTAACATCTCAAAAGTCAAAGATATGCCATGAATGTACGTCAAAATTTTCTTGCAAGTCTTTCTAATGTTTTTCATTTTCCATACAAGGATGATTGGAATTCTTTCACATATCTAGGAATGCCTATTTATCTTCATTCTTCTACTCTATCTCGTGGCAACAAATTTTAAGCAAAATCATGTCAAAATTTGTGCAATGGGGAACTCAATGGTTAAATATAGCAAGGAGAATTACACTCATCAAAGAAATGTTACATTCTCTCCCTATTTATCAATTTTCAACTCTCTTAGCTCCAGTAGGGGTACAACAACAAATAGAAAAGGAGATTCAAAATTTTCTGTGGCAAGGTGGAAAATCCAACAATAAGGGGTTTCATCTAATCATCTGGTACATAGTGTGGGCACTAAAAATGCCTGGTTTTAGGGATTCTTGACCCTAGATTGATGAATTTGGCCTTGGGGGGAAAGACCTTATGGAGAATAATTACTAGGAAATATAATTGGTGGAAAAATTTCTTAGTCAAGAAATACTTCACTAGACCAGAAAAAGATGTTTGAATGAGCCTCATGTAGCTAGGAATGGTTCTCCAATATGGAAATTGATTAATGCAGTTGTTCCCATAATTCAATCAGATCTTGCATGGGTTCTAGGAAGGGGGGGCTCAACAAATATTTGGCATGATAATATAATGGGGAATAAGCCTTTGGTACATACAAATGAGTTGGAATTTTTGAAGTGTTGGTTGGATTCCATTGGAATCAGAACTATTGTTGATATATCTACTTGGAACACTAACAAATGGTGGGAGGGTTGGAATTTTGGAGAAGTTCCTCTGAGACTAACATCTCTAGTTCAAAAAATGAAAGTCCTTTAAGGAGGATGTGCACAAAAAATTCAGTCTAGTCGTGATCAACAAGGTTGGAGATCATCCATATATACAATAAATAAGGGATATGAGTTGAAATTGGCCAAGAAAACTCTTCCCCCTAAATCCACAATTTGGGCAAGTTGATGGGATCCCTAAAATAGACACATTTTGTTGGGATTTAGTTCATGAGAGAATACTAACAACATAAAACTTGGCTAAAAGAGGGATGCAATGACCTTCAAGGTGCACTACATTCTTGAACAATTTTGAAATTGTACCACATTTAGTTTGAGAGTGTAGTTACACTAAAATTGTTTGGAAAAAGGATTTGATGGGATTTGAGAATCAATTCCACAAGTTAGCAACATGGAAATATATTTTTGGGAAGTGGGGTTTCACATACAAGGTTCCCTTATGAAACAAACAACAATTTAAACAAGTATGGATAACACTTCCAAAGTATATATGTTGGAAGATTTAGCTAGCTAGAAATCAAGCAATCTTTAGGTAGGAACACTATAAGGAGCTTCTAGAGAAGGTTTTTAGTGTTGCAAAATTTGGCAAAATTTTCAAAAAAACCTCTGCTACAACATCCTCTATTTACTGCAGAGGTTTTAACGATGTTCCATATAACTAAAAATATTTGGGTGGGCAGAGCTTGTAGTGGAGGTTATTTTCGGTGCTTTTATTGTCAAAATGCATTGGTGCACTATTTACAAACCCACCTCGATGCATTAATATAATACAAACAGACTAGTTCATTTATAATTATTGCGCATTGGTTTCTCCCTTTTCATTGTATGCAGAGCACCGATGCTCTTATAATTTCTACGCACCGATTTCACCTTGTTTTTGTATGAAGCACCGATGCTTTTAATTTTTTTACACCTTAGTGAATTTAATATAGCATTTTTGACGCTTGAATCCGTCAGGACCGAAACAACAACCTTATGAGGACATTAGTCCTCCTCCATTTTTAGAGAGGTGGTTCTCCTCTTTGGCTAAAATATATATCTTTGAATATCTTGGAGTAGGGAGAGTGCTAGACAACAAACCCCAAACCTTTATTTCTTGGATTTATATGAAAATGGTTCTTCAATAACCAAATATTATTTTTATGTGCAACAAAGGTCTTTTAATCAGAAAAGATCAAAGGAGGGTTTCAACATCAGAATTAAATTGTGATCAACATCACACACAATCTTCTTAATAATATATAAATACATCCATATATTCTTCATAGGAGAGAATGATTTGATCATATCAAAGAATTTTAACAGAGTATTGCAATCAAGATCAAAAGATAATTTGATAGGTCAACCTCAAATACCTGATACTTAAAACTCAAAGGTACAAGATACATTCAAGATCAACCTCGAAGAAATTCTTTGTGGAGTTTTATTCATGAAAGATGTTCTTCATTACAAAATATTTGACAACCATGTATGTGGATGCAAATACTCCATGATCCTATAATAAAATATCTTAGAATAATATAAGAAGAACACTCAACAACTTAGCCTTGTGACCAACTCTGAGATTCGATCATAAAACTATGAGAGTGGTGTAGAAGAATATATAAAAAAAAATGGAGAAGATGGAGATTTCTTTATTTTGATCAGAACCTTGATTGTGTATCCATGGTTGTACCTTATTCTTCCTCTGATCTTCTTCCCTACCCCTCTGACAATACTGATTATCAGACCCTTTGATGAAGCCTCTCTTCTCTTTTTAATAAGAGATTTTCTAACTACTTGAGTAGTTAGAGTTTATCCCTTCTAAAAATTTCTGTACAAGTTTCTTCTTGAAACATTTCCTTTAATTAATGCCTCATTAATTGATTCACATAATTAATACAAGTATATTGAAAGTGGGTCCCTCTCCTTTTTTAAATAAAATTTTTAATTAAACTTTTATTTTTTGAAATTTAATTAATTTCCCTTTAAAATAGGATGACTGTGTTTTAATTATCTAGGAATGATAATAAAATTTTTAGCCATGGAAATAATTTCATATGTGATATTCATCGTCTTATCTTTCCAACGATATAAAATTTGTCCAAATCTGTCGCCTGGATATTAAGATACGAGTTCGTGAAGTTGAGTTATCACGCATGCCCATTAAAAAATGCAGCTATCTGATATTTTAATTTTTGAGAAAAATGTATCAACTTTGAACACTTGAAACCTGTACCACCATATTCTACATCGAAATACATTTTCAACGTTATAAATTTTGCTGCAAACGGAGGTAGGTCAAGAGCTCAAGATATAGCCTTTGCAAGATCATGACTCAACCACCGTCGATCAAGTTTGATTGGTAAATGTGGACCCTTGATTTACTTTCGACCTCCTTTGTTGAATTTAAACTTTTCTTTATTATTCTTATCCCACATGTACTAGAATAAAAGATTCTTAGTGGTATATAATGTTAATGTAACATACACTTGACAAGAAATAAAGGAGAGAGGAGACTATGGAGCTAGGAGGATTTGACCCTTGGAAAATTGTTGAATATAATAATAATTTTGTATGCCTAGTCAACCACCAATATGCCCAGTCATCAATGATGATTCACCCAACCAAATGTTGCCACATGTTATCCCTCGATAGGCCAACAATTTTCCAATAAGAATCTACCATAAGTCTCCAATAAAATCACGCCATGTGTCACTTTTTGTATGCTTCCACGTGTCTCCATTAATTAGTTTCCCTGTCGCAACATCCATTTAACTTCCATGTGGATATATATCATTGGTTAATAAAGTGCCATGTGTCACTTGGATATGTTCCTCATAGAACTTAGGATATTAAAAATATTATTAAAATAATATGGCGGGTTCACGTAAAGAACTGGAGAGGAGAGGTAAATAATTGTAAAATATTCTAAGTATTGAGAATCGGTCGGTGCATATAACATATGAAATAAATATCACCAACCCTCACCAACCCAAATAAATATCACCAACCCTCACCAACCCACAAATCCGTGAACCCACAGTAACTCATATATATTTTTCTAAGCGTTGGAGAAGTTACATAGTAAAGAGTAGTAAAAAGAGTTGTGTGCATTGTGAAGGTGGCGGAAGTCAAAGTGCATTGTGAGAGTAGGGGAGATAAAACATACTCTTAATAAATATCACCAACCCGCCAACCCCGGTAAGCCATAGTAAATAAGACTAAGTATGGAAAGTATATAATGGATCGTGTGAAATATGGAAAATATGAAAAATGAAAAGAAATATATAGGGAATAAAAGGAATTACGTGAAATTTGGGAAAAGAAAAAAGGGGAAAGGAAAAAAATGGAAAAATGGGTTAGTGAAAATGGAAAGGAAATAAAAAGAAATGGGAAAATAAAGTAAAAGGGAAATGAATGTGAACTTGGAAAGTAATAAGGAAAAATGGTTAAGTGTGGAAAATGCTAAGGGGAATATGAAAGTAATGAGACAAATGGGAAAAATTACTAAGTATAAAATGAGAGAATGAATAGAGGTGAAGGGAAAGGAGAGGAGAGAAAATGTTCAACCATATTTATAATGTGAAAAAAAAACTAGGAATCATCAGTTATACAAATTATGTATTTTTTTACAGAATAAGTTATTAGTGCGTATAGTAAATTAATATGCACCGGGGCATCAACCATATTTATATGCATTAGGTCGTCAACTATATTTATATGCACCGGTGCATAAACCATACATATACACATTAGTACATTATAACAATGCCTTTGCGAAATTGAAAAACATTTTACAAAGTTTTGTATTCAACTGATGCTTTATGAATTAAGAAAAGTATGACTTCCCAAGTATTGTTTATTATGCATCACCAACCTGTGAACAAATTTAAGACTTGAAAGTTTGCATATAAAAATCAATATTATTTCCATTTTAAACTCAACGATGCTCTTTGTAAGAAAATGCGTCTTGGTGCTTATCTATATATAATGCACACCGCCGATCGTGATTTGTTTTTTAAATATTATTTCTAATTTAAATTAAGTAGTGTTGTTGACAAAAATTCGCATCGAAGCTCTTCCTATGTACATAATGCACCGTTAATTGCAAAGATGTTTAAAAATAAAAAAAATTGGCATCAACAAGACGGTTTGAGATCCAATGCAATGAGTGGTTTCATTAAAATGGATAGAAAACACCCATATATAAATAAACATACCCTATAAAAAAATTGTTGGAATTTGTTTTTTGCTTGTGAAATATAGAAAGAGAAAACAAATAAATAGTGATGAAAATAGGGCTTCCGATACTGAAGATACCTATGAAACACTTTTTTTTTTTGGGAATGCACTAAAAACTGTTTGAATCAAATAGGGGAAATATTAAGATGATTAATAGAATGAAGTCATATACCTAAAATATCTCCTCAACATATTTCTATGTGATCTATAGTAATCCCTTTTGAATTTAGCTCTGCAAAAAATATCCACCCACTTCGAAGTCTTTGCTGATAATTCTCTATTGCACAAATCTCCCTTCTAAATTTTGTCAAAAAATAAAAGAAGGAATACGGTTTTCATTTATAAACATAAAACTTAAATTCCCACTCATTTTTTAGTTGTACATTTTAGTGCATCGATGATAAACGCGTGTTGTTTTTTTTCAAAACTTAGTTTTCTGGTGCTCTATATAGTGAGTAGCACACCGAGGTTGTGTGTACATATAACACACCGATTTATTTTTCGTAATACATTTCCACACATTGATAGTAAGCACACATTATTGTTTTAATTTTCTTCAGTCAGTGCACTATATAGTTAGAAATGCATCGGTGTAGTGTGTAGGCAATAATGCACCGTAAAACAATTTAATTTGCAAAATGCAAATGAAAACATCCACATTTAAATTTTGTGGAGGCTTTGCTTTATGGAGGCAATAATGGAGGTCAGTGTTAGATGCTTCTCTCGATTAAATGCACTGGTGAATTTGGTTTATCTATAGGCACTGGTGCATCTTTATATGATTAATTGCACCGTTAAGTTATAAAATTTATTCGAATTTTTTTTTGAAGTTAGATTGTTCTACGCTTCCCAAAATGACGATTTTGGCTCGAATGCAGGAAAAAAGAATTATAATATCAAATGGCCAATTCTATAGATTCCAACTCATTTCATATCCTTGGAAGTCCTTCAATTTATATCACGCCGATTATAGTACGTTTATATTTTATTTATAGTTCATTTATCTCATTGAATTTATGTTATGTATGAAGGGGTAGTTGAATAATTGTTCATTGAATTTTGTAGGATCAAGATTCATGATCGAGTTCAGATGCTCAATTTATTCTAGTAGTCCAAAAATTCTACAAGCTCTTATTAGGAGAAATATACCGCAAGAATATGTTTGATGAAAATGGACAGCTGCTTTACCCTACGAATCGTAACATGCCATCTTCCAACAACCATCTCGGGTCAATGGTATTACACTATGAATTGGATCTCTTTTATGTAGAAAACCTCGTAGGGCATAATAAAAAAATGATCAAGTAATTGTACTTTTGGATTTTCAATTGAACTAATGTAAATGTATTTCTTAATTTGACATTTTTCTTATAAAGTGGTTGGTTTCATGTTTATTATTGGGAAAAAATGTCCATGCTTCTAATAAGTGTTTGGTATAATGTTTGAACATATTAAATGCACCATGTTACTAATATTATCGATGTAATGTTAAATATTTTTAAAATTATGATTCTGATGACGAGCAAGCTGTCCACCATCTACTGTTTCACCCCATTACAATGTCAAGTCACAAGATTATTGCTAAACGATCACAGCTCAGAGAGGAAGCATACCGAGAATGGTTGAAACAACCACCTATTTAATTCCCACTAAGTCCTAAGTCACCAATTCAAAACCTCTACAGTAACACTAGTTTTTCACATGTTGGGGATGAAGGTAATGATATAGAGGTTGGTATGGATATTTCTTGTGGGATACCCAAGCCATGGAGGAAATGTTGTTAGATGCATTCTAGAAAAATGAACTAGGGGATAATGCTGATGTCGTAGATACCTTATTCTAAATCCTTAAACCTACTTCCACCACCCCTATCTTTGGTCGAGTACAAGGGTCAAGGTCTACCCAAATAGGGACAACAATGTTACTGTACAACTTGAAATCAATGTATGGTATGTCAGACACATATTTCTCAACACTTTTGAGGTGACTAACCATTAAGTCCCCTATTGTTTTAAGGAATCTTGTCACACAATAAAGGAAGAAAGGGGTCGATTTTATTCATGCCTAATGACAATGTACATTTATATTTCCCACTAATTCCATGTTACTCAAAGATAAGGCACCTTCGAGTGATAATATCTTGTCCAATAGTTGCGTAGAGGATTTTTTTTTTTTGAAAATGTTGGGTCTTGAGTACATATCATACTAGACATGTCTGAATTATTGTATTCTATACAAAACCAAATATGTAGACAAAGAGATATGTCCATAATGTGGGCATGAAATGTACCATAAATAAATAAAAAATGGTAAGGAACATGGTACTCCTCATAAGATATTGAAGCACATGCCTATAATTCCAAGGATTCAAAGGCTCTTTTGTTGCAAACAATTAGCCATGTTGTAAAGATGGCATTCATCACATAGAAGTGAGTCAGGGGTTATGTGAATCCCAACGGATTCAATAGCCATGAAGCATACAGAGGATACATGGCCCAATAAATTCAAGGATGAAGTATATGTTAGACAACTGAGAGCAGGGGGTGAATCAGTTGTTACTGTGCTTAAACAATTATGCCCATTTTAAACACATTACAGAACACTCAATGATGATCACAATAATTCAAGGAATTAAGCAATAGAGTATTCAACATCAATCAGGCACATGAAGTATACAAAAACAAATATTCCCGAGGAAACCCATAAAGGGAGAAAACCTCTTCTTCTTCGAATGATAGGAAGTCTTTTTATGTTCTGTACATCATCTATCTTTGAGCACCAACTCAATGTGAGGATACCACCTTTGATTTACAAGCTGCAACTTGCTAAGAGCACCAACTCTCTGGTTTCTCTAGCACCCACTAGAAGGAAGCGCCAACTCCGTGAGTGTTCCAGCACCAACTAGATGGAAGCACCAACTTCCAGTCACACAGGCACCAGCCTGTACAACAAAGAACAATAGTTCTCCTTTGCACTACCCTACCACCTTGGTTTTTCTGGTTGCAACCAGATGGAAGCTACAAATCCCTGTGTTCAAGAACCTACTTGAAACTCTGAGGACAACAGTCCTCCCTAGCACCACCCTACCACCCTGAGATATAAATATTTGCTTTCTAAAATTTATTATAGTGATAAAGTATTTATCAATGGGTTACCAGTCTCATCACTGTTTGGATAAACTACTCTGCTCTGCCTGCATCAGTGTGTTCCTGCTTGCATCTTCTTGCACTTAAGTTCTCGTACAGTCTGTTGTTTTCACCATTTCTGCTATGTCCATCTTATGTTCTTCATCTCTTCATATTTCACGCTCTGTTCCTGTTGTTTCCTTGATCACATACAATTCAAATTGTTTTACCGAGAAACAACAACCTCTCTCTATCACGACATTTTTCTTTTATTCCTGCTCTCATCATCCGTTACACTTCGCATCTCCAACGCTCAAGTCAAGAATCTCAAAAACGCTAAGGAATCATGATTCCAACACTCAAGAACAATGATTCAACCTCTTAGGAACAATGATTCAGTTAGTGTAATTGAATCATAATTGATCAAGAAATCACGAGATGAAAAAACAACCCTTTGATTATATTCTGTTTGATCAGCGCCGTTGGATTATTCACGCAGATGACTTTTGACTTTTCAATGCGTAACCTCCAATGTGGAGCCTAGAAATGCCATCTCCTTCCCCTATCTTCTGCTAATGTGACCTTGGGCAATGGTCTCAAATGACCATGTGATTGCGGGTGCAATCTCTTTTCTCATTATCCCCCTGTCGCATGTGACCTCGGGCTACATCCTTGCGAAAGAGAATGATTGCGGGCACGTCCAAGAGTGGTTTGGGATCAACCGCTTTTCTGCTCGCAATCCACCTCCAACTTCCATGTACCCTTTCTCCAAAACTGTGGTTTCAATTGTGGCCCACCCTTAAATTTTTAAAGTTCACGCACCTTCAATCCCTGCAATGCGATGGGACCATCGATCTCATGATCTCGACAGTGCTTCTGAACTGATAGATCATATATAACCTTCTTAAATCAACGACTGTGATCTATTTCGTGATCCAGGCTCCGGGAGTTTTAAATCTCAAACCCCTTTCCTCTGTATGCCAATCTTTCAGAGTCGATGACTTGCGGACAACCGTCCTTCTTAATCGATGACTCAGCCTCTACTTCGGGAATTTTACCTTTCAACTAGATCAATGGTTCTACGGCCCCTTACTAGATTCAACGATTGAGATCTCTTTCACTAGTCCGGGCTTCGACGATCTCAATTCTCAACCTTCACACTCTCCCAAAATTCTTTTACCTGGAGTCCACAGATTCCTGCCACGTGTCCTCCTCAAATCAATGATCCTCGTTAACTTTGGGACTTCGGTCTTCAGCAATTTCAAACCTTTCTCCCTCGCATTTTCTCATAGTAGTTTCGCCCAAAGTCAACGATCTATTGACACGTACCCTCTTGCATGATCAATGATCATAAGTGACTTTGGCCCTTCAGGACTTTAGGCTGATCGCTGCTTCATTCTCCTTTAGATTGGTCACTTACTAAATAAGTCATAGACGGTGGAGACTACTTACTGTCGGTTAACACTTCCACTTACACTATCCTTCCACTGTACTAGATCAACGGTTGAGAATACACCCGAAGTGATCTTCAGATCGGACGACTCATGTCCATTTCAGGACTTCAACATTCAGGACTTCGAGACTTTAGGCATCTGTTGGTGGTGAAGCTCCCGAAGTGACGTAACTTGCTTACATAATTTGATGATGTGGCACGAGACGAGTGTTTTCCATGTGTAACTCAGATTTGTGATTATCATGTACCTGAAATTCTGATTTCGTCTTGACACTTGTCATTATCTGACTATGCCATGTGTCTTTGCTGACGTGGGTGAAATGTGTAGGCAATGTAGTGGAGTGTGACGTGTAGTGGGTAGTGGAGTGTGACGTCAGAGTGCAGAGGTGGTATGTATCAGTTGTTTGGTGGTTTAATCGGATGGGTGGTTAGGCACTAAGTGGTAATGAGAGAGGGGGGTCCGAGTTGATAGGAAGGTGACAGGTATGAGGGTCCCACATGGGAAATACCACCAACTTGGACCCCNCCTTATCAATCATAGATCTGAGTGCCTGTTTATCAGCTGCTGATATTAGCGCGCCCTTCTTCTAACTTATCATGTCCTTCCACTTTATAATGATATGACTGCTGAAATTTACTCTAGCTCTCCAGACTTCGGGGATTTCAAATCTCAAACTTTTCTCCCCGTTTATCCTATCCATCACTTAATTTGATCCAACATTCGTGAAGACTCTCGAAGCAGATCCACGATCAAGGATTTTGATCTAGATCACGTTTATGTACTGCACTTTCCCTTCTGACATTTGATCTCTACATATTGTTTGCTTCTCCTCCCGAGCTTATGCTTTTTCTGTTTGCCATCATAGTTGTTATTCTTTCCATCAATGACAAGCACACGCATCCTATAAAACATGCCAACAATATCCCCCTTTGGCATTGATGGAAACCCTGAAAGGATGCACTATTCTGCTTAGACCTCCGATTGTAGGAACCAAACCACACCTTTTCTCCCCCTTTGACATCAATGTCAAAGAAAACATGCTCCCCTTGATTTGTTGCAGTAATTTTTTGGAGGTATCAAATATTCAACCAACACATACTCCCCCTGACAAGATGGAATCTCTTAGGTGAGAGAAGGGATGACACCCATATTCTGACGAAGATATTCAAATGGTGTCTTGGCTAGGGGTTTAGTAAAGATGTTTGCAATTTGTTCTGTGGAAGGAATATAATTCAGCTGAAAAACTCTTTTTGTAACCTTCTCTTTTAGAAAATGATACTTTATTGGTATATGCTTCATCTTTGAATGGATAACATCATTCTTCGAGACACTAATGGCACCGGTGTTATCACAGTGAAGTGGAATGGGATCAGTATAAGTTACCTTCAAATCTGCAAGAGTTTGTATCATCCGTAAGATCTGAGTGCAACAAGTAGCAACAACAATGTACTTTGCCTCTGTAGTTGATAATGAAATATATCCCTGCTTCTTACTAATCCATGCTACTAACGAATCACCTAAGAAGAATGCACCTCCATTGGTTCTCTTTCTCTCACTATAACAGTTTTCCCAATCAACATCTGAATATGCAGTTAATTGAAAATTCTGATTTTTAGCATACTAGAGACCATAAGTCATTGTACCCTTCAAATATTTGAATATCCTTTTGACAGCTGCTAAATGACTTTGTTTAGGAGAAGACTGAAAATGACCTACCATTCCAACAACTTGCATTATATCAGGACGGGATGTTGTGATGTACAAAATACTGCCTATCATTGATCGATATGTTCTTTGATCAAGATCAGGTGAAATATCATCTATACTGAGCTTGCAACCAACCACCATAGGTGTACTAACATGAGATGAATATTCCATTTGAAACTTCTTCAACATCTCTTTCAAATACTTTTCTTGAGAGATAAATAGCCTCGAAGAACTCTGATTGATTTGTAAACCAATAAAATATGACAGTTCTCCTATCAAGGACATCTCAAACTCAATTTGCATTGAATTAGCAAACCCTTGAACTAAAGGCTCATTAGTGCATCAAAAAATAATGTCATCTACATAAACCAAAACAACTAATAAACCATCACCTTCAGACTTAATGTATAGATTATTGTCAACAATACCTTTCTTGAACCCTTTGTCCTGTAGAAATTTGTCCAGTCTATAATACCAGGCTTGTGGTGCCTGTTTCATACCATATAATGCCTTTTTCAACTTACAGATATAGTCAGGATTATCTGTCAGTGAAAATCCTTCAGGTTGCTCCACCTATACTTCTTCTTCTAGATCTCCATTAAGAAATGATGACTTAGCATCCATCTGATATACTTTAAAGTTATTATCACATGGATAGGAAAGAAATATTCTGATGGATTCCAATGTTGCCATTGGTGCAAAGGTTTCATCAAAATCCTGTCCTTCAACTTGTGCATACCCCTTCCAGACCAATCTGGCTTCATTCTTAACAATTTGTCCTTGTTCATTCATTTTATTCTTAAACACCCATTTAGAGCCAATTACATTCTTATCTGCAGGTCTAGGAACAAGCTCCCAAGTATTGTTCTTCTCATTCTGATCCAGTTCCTCATTCATTGATTTTAACCAATTTAAATATTTACTGGATTCATTAAAGTTCTTGGGTTCCACCATGGATATGAAGGGTATATGTGATTGCTCGGTGTCTTTGATTATCCTTCTCCTGGTTTGTACACCTTTGTATTTATCACCAATTATCTGACTTGCAGGATGATTCTTTTGAGTAATTATGGAGGAAGGATTTGATGCTGTCTGCTGATTTGAGTCTGCCTGAGTATTTGTATCTTTATCTGACTCAGATTATTCTTTTTCTGATTCTTGGACCTCTTCATCTTCAACTTCAGCTTGTCCTATGTAGCAGACTCAATATTGCTCACCTCTTTTACTGGGACTCCTTCATCAACCTTTAAATCAATGCAATCAACTAATTTATACAATCTTTTATTAAAGCATCTATATCCTTTACTATTGGTAGAATATCCTAAGAATATGCCTTCATCAGCCTTGTCATCATACTTGCCAAGTTTTTCATTATTATTCTTTATGTAGCACTTACTCTCAAAGACTTTGAAGTGTTTGATTGAAGTAGGTATTCCATACCACAGTTCATAAGGTGTCTTGTCAATGTGTGGTATGAGGTGGGCTTTGTTAAGAATATGGACTATTGTGTGTATTTCTTCTACCCAGTAGGTTTGACCAATGTTCTTCTCATTCATCATTGACCTGGCCATTTGCTGAACTATTCTGTTTTTCCTCTCAACTACTCCATTTTGTTGCGGATTTCCTGGGATTGTGTGTTCTCTCTTGATCCCATGTTTATCATAGAATTCCTTGAACTCACTTGACAAAAATTCTTCTCCTCTATCTGATCTTGCTGCCTTTAACCTGTTTCTTGTTTGATTCTCAGTTAAATCCTTAAATATTTTAAATTTCTCAAATGCTTCAACTTTTTCTTTGAGAAAAGCAACCCAAGTGAGTCTGGAGTAATCATCAATGATCATCATGAAGTAGTTTTCCTTCCCTATGCCTTCCTGTCTTGATGGTCCACATAAATCCATGTGAACTAATTGGAGTGGTTTCTCTATTGAAGTAGAACTCTTGGATTTAAACTGTGTCCTGATTAGCTTTCCTACTTGGCAGGTTTTACACACAGAATCTTGTGGATTTGATATTCTTGGAAGATCTTTTAGTGCCTGAAGATTTTTGAGCTTGATTAAGTGGTCAAAGTTTATATGTCCAAGTCTTCTATTCCATAACCAACTTTCACCATGTTTTCTTAGATGACACTCTTCTCTATCTTATTTCAACACATATACATTATTATCTATCCTTATGCGTTTATCCACCACTTGTCCTGAGTTTACAGACTTTATCTTACAATCTTTGGAAGTGAACACCACTTCACATCCTTTTTCACATATTTGACTTACATTGAGAAAATTATGTTTCAGCCCATCTACAAGAAGAACATCCTGGGCTTTTCCTTTACTATTACTCAAACTCACCATCCCTTTACCCTTGATTTTACCTGGTTCATCATTTCCAAAGATCACATTTTTTGTTTTTCTTTTACTTATAGACATAAACTTATCCTTGTCTCCAGTCATGTGCTTGGAACATCCACTGTCTATACACCAGGGGTCTTTTTGTTTTAGAGATGAAAGTACTAGACCACATTTTTCACTATCTTTCCTTTTCCATGTGCTGGCATTTCTAGCTAAGGGTTTTATCCTTGGATATGCTTTGTAATTATTCAGATGGCAGTATGTAGCTTTGTGGATGAAGTTATGACAATTATAGCATTCGAGCTCATTGTTCAATAGGTCAAAGTGATTGGTGCAACTTTTTCTACTCATTGGCTATTTAGTTCTATGTTGCAAAGATTGTTTATTTCTTGATCTCCTCAGTTGCATGTCTCTAAACTTAATTTGACAATTTGCAATCTTATGACCAAAGTTAGAGCAGTAAAAAAAGTAACCATGGAAGAAATTTTGGTACCTGAAGGATGGCCTTCTTCTTGGCATTTGTTGCTCCATCCTCTGATATCTTTGTTTTTGATAAGGGATCATCTTGTCTTTATTAGCTTTTGGTGGAAAAGTACTCAGATGGTTTGATTGCCTACTGACTTGGAACTTGATCATCTTTAATAGCTCTTTGCTGCTTGAACCACTTACATAGCCTAAACCAGTCTTCAACAAAGGAGATATCTGTTTCCTCAGAATGTCATTTAGTTTTGCTAAGGCTTTAATGCATGGAATATTTTGGAGATACAATGATTTAAACTTCTCCATCTCTTTTCTGGTTTTTACTACTTCTTATTCCAAGGCTTCACATCTTGCCTTCTTCTCTAATAACTGTTGTTTCAGAATGTCCTCTATGTTATTTGCCTCTTCTAATTCCACTTTTAGCAGGGCAAAGTCTTCATTAGGTTTTTTACTGCCTTTATCGAATTGTATCAACAATTGTTTTTGCTTTTTATTCTTAAATCCGAGCCTAGCAATTTCTTCTAGGGAACTGATCAGTTCTCCTTCCAAGTCAACCATAACTTCTTCATCATTAAAATCACTTCTTGTGATTTTATTATCATAATCCTCTTTGGCCATAAGCATAAAGTCATTAACCTTATCTTCACAAGCAGAATCACTATCCGTGTCTCCTGAAGAGTCATCATTGTTTACACATAAACTTTTATTTTTACCAAATCTCTTGGATTTTTACTTCTCTTCACCTTCATCATTCTGGTCCTTCTTCTTGTGTGGACACTTAGATGCAAAGTGACCTATCTTTCCATAGTTAAAAAATTTGAAGGGAAAATTTCCTTGGTACTTGCGTGATCCTTTCTTTAGTCTTCTCACAAATTTTTCTTCAATTTCATTAGGCTTTAAATCCTCATTCTTATCTTCTTTAAATGATGCTTTTCTAGAGGTGGGTTTATATTTACGTATCCTCATTTCATTAGCAGTCAGAGTTCCTAGGAGTTATTCAATAGGAATAAATTTTAGATCATTAAGTTCTTCTATAGAAAAATCCTTTGGGTTGAACCTATCTGGTAGAGATCACAAAATTTTCTGAACTAAAGAGGCTTCCTCAATTTTTTCACCAAGTCCTTTCATTGCATTTACTAGTTCTTCAACTCTCAGAAAGTACTTCCCAACAGTTTCATCCTCTTTCATATTTATCTATTCAAACTGTAATCTGTAGGTTTGAAGCTTGGCACCCTTTACCTTCTCATTACCTTCATAACTGCTAATGAGTTTGTCCCACATTTCTTTGGCAGATTAAAAGTGCATAACTTTTACAAATTCTGCTTCTGCAAGCGCACTCAGAATAACATTCATATCCTTAGCGTTGAAGCTAAATTCTAGCTTGTCATCCTTAGAAGCTAGTACAACTGGTTTCACATAACCAATCTCTACCACATCCCAAACATCTGCACCTAAATCCATTATGTAGGTTCTCATCCTAACTTTCCAGAAGGCAAAGTTTGTTCCATTGAATAGGGGGACCTTATTGGTTGAAGTTCCTTCATGGATAGTCATGTTTAAGCTCTAGGATCTACCGTTAGATAAAAGGAACCCGATATGATACCAATTGTTAGACAACTAAGAGGGGTGGGGGGGGTGAATCAATTATTACTTTGCTTAAAAAATTATGCCCATTTTAAACTCATTACATAACACTCAATGATGATCAAAATAATTCATGGAAGTAAGCAATAGAGTATTCAACATCAATCAGACACATGAAGTATACAAAAACAAATATTCCTGAGGAAACCCATAAAGGGAGAAAACCTCTTCTTATTCGAATGATAGGTAGTCTTTTTATGTTCTGTACATCATCTATCTTTGAGCACCAACTCAATGTGAAGCTACCACCTGTGTTTTACAAGATGCATCTTGTTGAGAGAACCAACTCTTTGGTTTCTCTAGCACCCACTAGAAGGAAGCACCAACTCCCTGAGTGTTCCAACACCAATTGGATGGAAGCACCAACTTCCAGTCACACATGCACCAACCTGTACAACAAAGAACAATAGTTCTCCCTTGCACCACCCTACCACCCTGGTTTTTCTAGTTGCAACTAGATGGGAGATACAACTCCATGTGTTCAAGCATCCACTTGAAACTTTGAGGACAACAATCCTCCTTAGAACCACCCTACCACCCTGAGATATAAATATTTGCTTTCTGAAATTTATTATAGTGATACAATATTTATCAATGGCTTACCAGTCTCATCATTGTTCGGCTACACTACTCTGCTCTGCCTGCATCAGTGTGTTCCTACTCGCATCTTCTTGCGCTTAAGTTCTCATACAGTTTGTTGTTTTAACCATTTTTGCTCTGTCCAGCTTATGTTCTTCATCTCTGCATATTTCACACTCTGTTCCTGCTGTCTCCTTGATCACATACAATTCAAATTGTTTTACCGAGAAACAACAACCTCTCTCTGTCACGACAATTTTCTTTTATTCTTGCTCTCATCATCTGTTACACTCTGCATCTCCAACGCTCAAGTCAGGAATCTAAAAAATGCTTAGGAATCATGATTCCAACACTCAGGAACAATGATTTAGTTAGTGTAATTGAATCGTAACTGATCAAGAAATCACGATATGAAACAACAACCCTTCGATCAGATTCTGTTTGATCAGTGTTGCTGGATTATTCACGCAGAGACCTTTTGACTTTTCAATGCGTAACCTCCGATGTGGATCCTAGCAGCGCTAGCTCCTTCCCCTATCTTCCACTGATGTGACCTTGGGCGATGGTCTCATGTGATCACATGATTGTAGGCGCGAACTCTTTTCTCATTAGCCCTCTGTCACATGTGACCTTGGGCTACGTCCTTGCCTAAGCGAACGATTGAGGGTGTGTGTAAGAGTGGTTTGGGATCAACCACTTTTCTCCCTGCAATCCACCTCAAGCTACCACATACCCTTTCTCCAAAACCATGGTTTCAATTGCAGCTCGCCCTTAACTTTTTAAAGTTCATGCACCTTCAATCCCCACAATGCGACAGGACCGTCAATCTCACAATCTTGACGGTGCTCTTGAACTGATGGATCAGATCTAACCTTCTTAAATCAACGACTGTGATCTATTTCGTGATCTGGGCTCTGGGATTTTCAAATCTCAAACCTTGCTTTCCTCCGTATGCCAATCTTCTGAAGTCGATGATCTGCAGACACCTGTCCTTTTTAATTGACGGCTCAACCTATACTTCGGGAATTTGACCTTTCAACCAGATCAATGGTTCTATGACCCCTTACTCGATTCAATGGTCGAGATATCCTTCTCTACTCCAAGCTTTGACGATCTCAATTATCAACCTTCACGCTCTCCTAGAATTCTTTTAGCTGGAGTCCACATATTCTTTCCATGTGTCCTCCTCAAATCAATGGTCCTCGTTCACTTCGGGACTTCGACCTTAGGCAATTTCAAACCTTTCTCCTTCATGTTTTCCCAGAGTAGTTTTTCCCGGAGTCAATGATCTATTGACATGTACCCTCCTGAATTAGCAACGATCATAAGTGACTTCGGCCCTTTGAGACTTTAGGCTAATCGTTGCTTCATTCTCCTCTGGAGTGGTCACCTGCTAAATAAGTCATAGACGGTGGAGACCACTTGCTGTCGTTTAACACTTTCACTTACATTGTCCTTGCATTGTCCTAGATCAACGATTGAGAATGCACCTGAAGTGATCTTCAGATTTGACGACTCATGTCCATTTCGGGACTTCAGCATTCAATACTTCAGGTCTTTAGGCATCTGATGGTGGTGAAACTCCCGAAGTAAAACTCCCGGAGTGACGTAAATTGCTTACGTCACTTGATGATGTGGCATGAGCCAAGTTTTTGCCACGTGTTACTCAGATTCATGATTTTCACGTACCTGAAATGTCGATTTTAGCTTGAAACTTGTCATTATTTGACTATGCAACGTGTCTTTGCTGACGTGGGTGAGACATGTAGGCAGTGTAGTGGAGTGAGATGTGTAGTGGGTAGTGGAGTGTGACATCGGAGCGCGAAGGTGATATGTATGAGTTGTTTGGTGGTTTACTTGGAGGGGGGATTAGGTGGTAAGTGGTAATGAGCGAGGGGGGTCCGAGTTGATAGGAAGGTGACATGTATGAGGGTCCCACATAGGAAATATCACCAACTCGGACCCCCCCATGGTTAAATGCAGNGGGGGGGGGGTCCGATATTCCTTGTCGACCGTAGATCTGAGTGCTCGATTATCAACCGATGATATTAGCATGCCCTTCTTCTAACTTATCCTGTCCTTCCACTTTAGAATGATTTGATGGCTAAAATTTACTACGGCTCTCCGGCTCTCCGGACTTTGGGGATTTCAAATCTCAAACTTTGCTCCCTGTTTATACTATCCATCACTTAATTTGATCTGACGATCGTGAATACTCTCAAAGCAGATCCACGATCAAGGATTTTGATCCGGATCATGTTTCTGTACTGCGCTTTCCCTTCTAATCTTTGATCTCTGCATATTGTTTGCTTCTCCTCTTGAGCTTATGATTTTCCTATTTTCCATCGTCGTTGTTGTTCTTGCCATCAATGAAAATCACACACTTCCTGTAAAACATGCCAACAATATAGAGCCTACGATTTAGCATAGTTATGAATGGATTTAACCCTTATTCCCTCCAAAACACCAACTATTCCATTTGGCCAATGGTATTGATTAATAACAATACCCCCCCATGGTTTTCCGTGAAGATTGAACATCTTATGTTGGCTCTTATAGTCTCGGGTAGAAGACAAGTGAATAGAATGGATGTCTACCTCTAGCAATTGATCGATGAATTTAAGAAATTATTGGAAGGGATACATGTATATGATGTATCAAGACCCATACAAATGGATAGGTCATTTATGTTGTATGGCATATGTGTGTACACCGTGCATGATTATCCAGGACTAGAAGTTTTCTTTGGTAAGAATGCTGATTAATGTTATTTGATATACTTCATTTGGTGCAACTATATTTTTGAAACTAAAATGCTTTGTATACAATAACATTGCAGGTATTGTAACAAAAGGTATCATGGAAGTAAATTTTGTGGACCTTATATAAAGGATAGGTGGTCCAACCACCTATGAAATCCAATATACGACTGCTCAAGGGTATTCCTCCCAGATGACCACTCTTATAGAAGTGTTGCATCTTCTTTCAATGGTAAACCAGAGAATCTAGAGACCTAAAATAATAACATCGATAGATTGGCTTAGGGCATGTGACATAGAGAAGGACAAGGAAATGGTAGAATTGTTTGATTTAAATGAGGCCTATGTTTGATGATGCTGATTTTTTTGACGTTTATGTTGAGAAAATTCCCATTGGGATGAAAAGGAAATATATATTTTATTAGCTTCCATATTGGGAGCATCTTAATATTAGCTACTTACTAGATCCCATACATATATTCAAAAGTGTTTCTTCTTTTTATTTTGTAAGTAAGATTTTGTATTACCTTCTCTTGCTCAAAAATATTACATTCAGATCCTTCAAGGGATTGGGATACCAAAAAATGGAAACCAACCCAAGTCCCAACATTATCCAAAAAATAAAAATCCATAGAAGGGTCTATAAAAGACATTGCAAATGTTTCATGAAAATTCTAACCAAGTAACAAGATGTGAATAAAAAAATAGAACTAGAAACAAAAACTACAGGGTTATAGTGAGCACCCTTGATTGAATAAATTGTTATCCTTTCCTTCTGTAAGGTTGTCCTTTTGACATGGTTGTAGAAGAATGGGCATGGCCGAGAAGGCTTCACCTTGGGTTGAAATATCTTGATATAGATGGAGCGGAACCAGGAGGGAGAAGATGGAAAGTAAAAGGGAGTGCTTGTTGTTCAATTGCTCTACCTTGAATCTTAAGTCTGCGACCTCCCCTTGAACCTCAAATATAAGCTTCAACTGGTCCTATGCCAAGAGAAATTCCTTGGACTTTGAACATGAATGTTCATCCATTGATTGTTTCTTCAGGGGATAAAAGAGAGGGCTTCCCTCCACCGATAGTGGGACCCCTAAAGTGAGACCACATTTAGATTAAGTTCCTACAATGGGAACATTATCTTCATCCAGCCACTCCACCCGACATCCCCAGACCAAAGAATCCTTCGAATCGGGCGACATGAATGACCTAGCCAAATTGGAATTTGGTTCTCCACATTTTTTATCATCTTGTACTGGTAGAAAATTGTCTTTCTTATCTATTTAATTAGTTGAAGGGGCATGGACAATGAGCCGCATCCCTATCCTCCCGAGATATCCCTGATCTCGGCAAATGTGGCCTTGTTCCCTTACTCACGACATAGAGAGTGGAATGGTTCCAACGCCACCAGTTAGGGAGACCTTCAAAACTCCTTCCAACCTCTAGGTGATCCAAAATATGATGACATTCAAGGGTGAGCCCACAATTTTAAACTTCTCTTTAGAAAATTCCCCTCATCATATCAACACCTCCAACCTTCGTCTGCAGATTGATCAAATTAACTTTGCAATAATTTCCCCTCTCATAAATGGTACCTTGATGCAGTGTGATGGTTCATGTCGCATGTGAAAACCAACATAGCACCTTAATTCTCTTTCCTCTATGGTTACGGGTAGCATTTTCCATGCACTCGCCTTGAAAATGGATTCGTTGGGTGGGAAGGCACGCTTCAACCATGTCGTCCCTCATGAACTATAGCATGACACCCCATCTGGGGATGTATCTTCCTGCATGGATATTCTCATACATTCCAGGAGCATAAGGTTCTCAAGTTCGTGACTATAGCCACAGTCCAAATCTTGTTCCCTTCTCTCAACCCCAACATTAGCAAGCTTGTCCAAAATTTTGTTGGTGTCACGCTGGACATGAGAGGGGATAAGAATGCAATTGGGAAGCAACTGATATTTTAGATATTCAATATTTCTTAGGAGCCTCCTGTTGGGAGAAATATTGGTTGGCTCTTAACCACTTAGTATCTTGGAAAACATGCCCATAATGGTTTTTGAGTTCCCTTCCATGATTAATTGACGAAATCCAAGTTGGTGGGTTTCCTGGATTCCTTGAATGAGAGCCCATAGTTATGAAACATTGTTTGTTTCATTCCCAAGGCTCCCGACTAATATATGATGGATATGGCCCTGATCATGTTAGAAAAATAGGATTACAGAGAAACAAAATAAAACAAATGTGGAAATAAAACACAAAATATACACAATACAATAGAAACATAGATATATGTGGTTCACCCAGTGTGGGCTATATCCACCAGAGAAATTGTCAGGTCCTTACTTTTTATTATTTAGAAAAGTGAAGGAATACAATCTACAACACACCCATTAGAACTTTCTCTTCTTTCTCTCACAGTCTCTTCTCTCAGAATACAATATTCACAATAATTCATATCCATAATATAATTCCCTCATAAAATAGGGTTTCCTTCTAGGGAAAAAAACCTTAACATAACTTCTACTGTCATATTTGCGACCTTATAACGAACGGTCCAGATTGACTATGAAATTACAATATTTGAATTGTAAAAAAACAAAAATTTCGGCCCCCTCATGGTTGGGGGGGCATGAATTGTGTATCCTACAGTTTCTTTGACTTGCATATGAATTAGGAAGATAATCAGACTCCACAACCAACAATCTCCCACTTGGAGACTGATCAAAACAACTCCACTACTGTTATACCTGTTAGACTATCATCCACCTTAGACCTGGAAAATTTCTCATCTTCACCTTCATTCTTGAAGACCAACTGAAACTAAGTAGGAACTTAGTTTCTCCTTGGTTACTACCTTTGTTAACATGTCTGCAGGATTCTAGCTAGTATGTGTCTCTTCCAGCTTCAAATGTCCATATTCCAAGATGGATCGTATGAAAAAGTAAGTGATTTGTATATGATTAGTCTTAGAATGGAAGGCCGAGTTCTTTGCAATATGAATGGAACTCTTGTTGTCACAGTAAAACATGTTATTCTCTTGCTTCTTTCCCAATTCCTCCATAAACCTATGTAACCAAATCATCTCTTTACTGGCCTCTATAGCAACAACATACTATGCTTCCATTGTTGAAAGTGCAACAACCTTTTGCAGTTTTGAAATCCAACTTATTGTTGTTCCACCTACAATAAAAACATACCCTATGGTGCTCCTCCTATCGTTATCACCTACCATATCTGAATCAACATATCCCTATAGAATAGTGTCTGAACCTCCAAAACATAATTCATGAGTACTAGTACCTCTCAAATACTTGAGAATCGACTTTACTGAATCCCAATGTTCTTTACCTGGATTGTTCATACACCTGCTCATAACTCCCACTGCATTTGTAATATCAGGTCTTATGCACACCATATCATACATCAAGCTACCAACTGCTGATGCATAAGGGACCCTAGACATCTCTTTGATCTCCTGCTGTGTCCTGGGACACATTTCCTTAGTTAATTTGAAATGGCTTGCCAAAGGTTTACTAATTGGTTTTTCATTCTTCATTCTAAACCTATCCAACACCTTCTCTATGTACTCACCCTGAGACAATGTTAATTTGCGATTTTTCCCATCTCTTGTTATTCTCATACAAGGGATTTTCTTTGCAACACCCAAATCCTTCATCACAAATGAATTAGTTAATTTCTTCTTGAGCACATTTATTGTTAG
>JASDQU010815916.1:0-20360 GCA_032191745.1 Picea mariana
TTCGTTCAAGAAACAACACACACTAAAAAAATCCCCTCCAAGATAAAACAAGAAAACACTAAACTAATTGGAAGAACAATTACAACAACCAACACTAGAGAAACTTACCAGTGCAAGTGCAACTTGAACATGGAAGCACCCTCCAAGTATACTTTATAAAGCATGGCCCAATATCTATCCCAGGTACCATGGTATACCCCCGTAGTCACATGTGTATGTCTCTAAAAAGATAGGCAACTAGGTTGCCAGCGCATGAACAATCACCAAGCGGGTACAGTTGAAAATCGGGTAGACCACAATGAGCAGGGTATCGAGCTCGAAACCTATCAAGGGTATCGAAGGCAAGTGGTCCGGAAGACAACTGAAGACCTTGAATGGATTCGAGACCCACGAAGCTCCATGGCAAATGCAATCGACGGAATCCCAAGACAAGCCCTCTATATGTGTTATCCACTACGATTGGTT
Source organism: Picea mariana (assembly GCA_032191745.1). Lineage (NCBI taxonomy): Eukaryota > Viridiplantae > Streptophyta > Pinopsida > Pinales > Pinaceae > Picea > Picea mariana. The sequence continues at coordinate 466 of JASDQU010815916.1, forward strand.
CAGCTTTGGAGGGGTTATCTCCGCTACCTTTCCGCATGCGACCTCTTGTTTAGCCCCTGTGTTAGAGGGGGATCCCGGATAAATTTCATGATACTGGACTTTGACACTCCCTAACTCAGACTCCAATGTTTGATTTTAATGGCCTTGAAGAGTTTCCTCTCCAACCTAATTCAAGGCCCCAACCCTAAACTAGTTGGTTGACCCTACAAACATAAAAAGTCTAATGAATTTTATATTTAGCATTAATTTTTATGGCTTGTCTTAATTCAAAGGTTATGAAAGTGAAACTAGTGATGTTTGAAAGACGAAAGCAAAAATCAACAGAAAGCCGGAAACAAAATACCTTCACTTAACTCAAATCTTAAACAACTTTTCAAACTTACAATTTTTCTAAGATCTTTGAACAGCAAACTCAAAGCAGGATTTCACTCGACTACGAGCTACTTATGATCTAAGTAAACCGTCAAGAACTTATGAAAGAAAAGACTTTTCTCTGGTTACTAATGCAAAACAACACTTTTTAACCAAACAAAAGATTTTTTTTTATTTGAATGCTCACAAAGCAAAAAAGGAAAAATATCAACAAGTCAAAACCAAGAAAAATTCTGGCCTAAGCACAGATTTCAAAGAGTCACTTTAAAAATCACACACAAGCAAATTAAAATTGGACTCTCAAACTTGTCTAAAAACCCTATAAAAGAAAATTTTGAAGAAAAACTTCTTAATGAAAAAGAAAGCTATTGTTGTGATCAAACCTAAGTTACTGACCACTATGACAGAGACCCAAAAACCTCAGAGGTATAACTCTTGTCAGAGGAAAGGATGACTGCCTCACCTTCAACAAAAATTTCCTCCACAAACACATTGTTGACAGTTCAACAGCAAGCGTGTGCACGCGAGTTGTGGAAAGTCAGAGTGTGTGTACACACGTTTTGGCCTTATATAGGTTGCGTGTATCCTTGAAACTCTGAGATAAATGAAAAGACAAGCAATCCATCCCAGGAAGATACTACTGGTATTGAGAACCAAAATCTCTTGAAGACTCAAACACTTACTTTAACAGAAAAAAAAAAACAATTCAAGGAAAACTTCATAGAACAAACCAATCTGAGGCGAAACCTAAGCTATAGACTGCAAAAACCAAAAACTAGAAAGAGTTCCAGAAAACCCCTGAGAAGGACTAATTCTGACAACGAAGAGGATGGTTGCCTCTCTAAAAGAAATTTTCTGGAATCATACACATGACTGACACTTCCTCAGCTAGCGTGTACACACAGGCTATGAGAATGTAGGGCTCAGGTACACACGTGCAAACATTATACAGGCCACATGTACCTCTGTGGGTCTCGAAAAAAAATATAGTCAAGCAAAGAAACAGAGATAATTGGTATGGAACACTGGAATCTCTATTAACTCAGACTTTTTCATAAACTTTAAAAACAGGAAATGAAACCAGTTCTTAAAAACACCACAGACAAAACATTCCCAGAAACCCTAGAAAATCCCTAGTATGGCCACCAATTCTGTTGTGAGTGGGAAATCCCTCTACGGACTAGCACTTAGGGTTTCATCATGCATGTAGAAAAGACCTAAAGATTCCTACTTTCTATTGTCGTCTCGGGCCTAATCCCCATTATTCTTAAGAAAATACGTAGTTAAGAAGATCAAGTGAGCATACCTTATTTCGAGCGTTTGATATCGATCCGTCTTTACGCTTAGTCACTCTTTGACTGCAGATCTCCTCCCAAGGCTGACCTACATTCACATAAGAAAAACAAATAACTCTGCATGCATTTGATCTACAGATTAATGGGTTAGAGATTTAATCAATATGTATGCAATAAACCATGAAAACCTCATATGGTGGGATGGGAAAAGTACTTCTTTATTATTAACTTCAACAAATCAACTTACAATGATGAAGTCGGCCACTTCTCCATGAACCTGGTCCTAGGTTCCTCTTCAACTGTCCTCCAACTTCTTTGCTCTATATTTCTCTTTACACAAGGATGGCTAAAGGTTGGCACAAAGGGAATGCGCAATCGGGTATAGTTTCTTTACTATGATTCTCCTCTTCCAAATGGGACCCCTAACCCTTCTTTTATAGGCTAGAAGAAGCTAGGTATTTGGTTGAACTTCCGGCCATGCATGGCCGAAAGGTTTAGTTAACTCACCCAAAGTTGTGTGTTCCATCAGCAACTTTCCTTTTTTTGTGCTTTTGTAGGTACATGCGGGTTGTCTTGGGTCAGATAGCATGTACACATGTGCAGTAATGGAGCAGGGTGCGTGGGCCTTTATAAACAAGGTTTTTAAGAAGAGTTGTTCAACAGTGTTTTGGCAAAGAAGGAATCTGAGATGGCATGATGCTAGGTAAGCATGTCTGGTGCAAATTAGGGTTATAACACTTGGAAAATTTCATCATGAGGTGAGTCTTTGTGCTCTAATCTTTTTAGACCACAACTCGCCATGTGATTACCCACAACCTTATTAGGGTCTTGTTTCTTAAACTTGATGTCTACTAATTTCATTTCCTCCAGGGCACTGGCCTTCGCTTTGGCATGGCCGAAATCTAATAAAGAATATGTACCAATGTGAATGGGAAAAGGTAGCCATACCTTCTTCTAAACTCCTTTGAGCTCTTTGCTTATCCCACCAAGCACAGTTTGCCTGGCGATCTCGCGACATACTAGCTTATCTGGCAAGAACATCGACAGAGAAGATGGGGGAACAGAGCTACCAAAAACCCTAATGTGCGAAATCTCTGCTTCTATATACTAGTCTGCCACGCTGCTTAGGTTGGCCATGATTTTATCTAAAATCCTGGGAGGCGGATGGCCGAAGATAGAGACATGCATTAGCACCATTACCCAGTTGAAAATCTCATAGACGAATTCTTTGGCTTTATCTCCCAGAGTTTCGAGTGGTACACATGAATAGGCTCTTCATTGGTTGGAGTCCAGCTCCAACTCATTAATGGGAAAGGGGTCATGAAGCAAATAACATCCATAATGTAAGCAAACATAAAAAATGAATATGTTTTCCCACTCGCCATCTGTGCTCGATATTTTGTAATTCGGCTGGCCAGACTGTCTGATAACAATTTGGCCCAGTTGAAAGAGAATCCCTCAGCTACTGTGTGAATGAGTGGTACCCATGGGAGAAAAAAGTGAGTGGTGTCCTCCTTCCCATGCAGTCTACAGACCATCATCGCAATATACATGAATTGGGGCTCCAACGATGAGATTGAATAAATCCCATTAGAGTCAGCTCTGAATTTCGCCGGACGCGAACACCAATCTTTGATCAGGTCGGATAAGCTTTGCCCGAATTGCTCACATTCCTTCTTTTTGAAGCCCTCTAAAAATTCGGTGTTGTGAGTAAAGTTTGGTGTGGGAGATAATTTGTACATAGCCTGTAGATGCTCTAGCCTAAATGTCCCAATCACCTTCTTCTTCTCATTGAATGTTGTCCTAGTCGGGATATCTACATGGTCCAGTGCCCATCTGATCATATCACAATAGGGAAAAAGTCATGGTCTTGCTGCTACCTTGTGTATCTCCGATTGAGCGACAATTTTGTATTTTTTGGATAAGTCATCTTTTTCATTATCACTGGAATCGTCTGGACAATTTATCAGCTCGAATTGCAGAACATAGGAGACATGTGTCCATGTTTTGACAGTGTTGATGCTTTTAGGCGAGGTATCGGAAATAATATATGAACCTTGACCTGAATTTCCACCAGTTGTCTTGGGCGCTTTCCATGGAGCCATGATATAGAACCTTGCAATTAGATCTCCTATCATAGAAAATGAAAACACAGACAAAGGTTATCTCGGTAAACTGGCTCTATGAAAATTAGAAAAGAATTTTTTTAAATAATGACAGAAACCCTTGCACTTTGAGCACTCAAGTTTGTGCGAGTCCTTGCTGATAGAACATTTAAAACATTTAATAGAAAGATTTAGTGATAAAACGGGATCTTACTATCAATCATTTCACTAACTTTCTTATAAATGCCATAAATGTTTAATAATTCGTGACTTGGGAAAAACGCAAAAACGTTTAATTCTTTATCCATAGACTAGACAAGTTAAAATTTGTTTAAGGTATTAATTAATCCAGTTTAGTCCTTTAATTAAGTGTGTTTAGTCCTTAATCCCTTTTCGGCGTTCGCAATATCGGATGATTTTACTCTTAATATTGAACCATGAACCCCGAAATCGTGATATTGCGATTTGGTTGATTAATTGTGATTAGACTTTAAGTTTTTTTTAATTAACCATGATCAATTAACGAAACTTGTGACCTTGGGTATCAGGGTTACAAACACATTGCTTCGAGGCAAAAACCGCCAAGTCGCGAAATCACGATAATGATTAACTATGGCTTAATTATCATTATTCTCATAATTAACCAGATTTATCTTAACTCGTTTTTGCAACTTCACATATCGGGACATTCGTAAGTCTTTCGAGGCGTGACTTCCCGAATCATGAAAGTGCGATGTATTGAATTAGTGATAATCATTGCTTATTGTTTCGATGATCATTATTAAACTTAACCACAATATCGCTATTTCGCATATCGGGACATTGAGTGTTTTAACATGTTGGATCGTTAGATCTGCGAAATCCCGAAACCCGATAATTTAGATTTATAGTTAGCATTTCGTTATTTAGAAAAAGGCGGCTCTGAAAGCTTTGATAATTGGAGTATTGGAAAAAATACATGTGTTCCAACAGCTCATATGAAGTGGATGGATACCCTTGTATCATATCCATTTATAATTGTTTTTATCTAGTAGACCCGCTTTAACTTTTATCACCTTGCTATAGATTTTCACCCATCTATTTATTTTTCTTCCTTATTCTCCTACTCTTCCATCCCGACACAAACACATTCAAAATTTTAATATATTATATATTAATGGTTATTATGTTTGCTAGAATATGTATTTAATTCCATATTGATTAGTAATATTAAATGGTGAATTGAAAATAATCAAATCCATATGGTCAATGGAAAATAATCAATTCCCTATTATCTAGATTGTATTGCCTGACTTCTAAGAACTAATTGTTGACTTCTATCATTTGAAAAAATGGTTGACGAAATCGATAATACATAGTTATGATAGGGAGACATTATGGTTTCTCAATCACCTATTTTATTTATTTTCCAAATATTTTATAGATGCTTGATGTCCTAACTCTTTGATTAAAAGGATAAATGGCTTATAATATTTTCTTAGTTTTCTTATTGACTAGAAGTGATGGAGGAGAAACCCATTGTTCATGGAGAAATTAGATGAAACAAGGACACTCTTATCTAGATGCATAAGGAAGCCATGAACACTTAGTGAGCCATCTCACTCAACCATACAACTTGGATAGTAAGGGCCACTCCTCCCTTGGGGCACAACATTCTAAGAGCTTCTTGCATTTATTAAGTAATATATTGTTGTGTTAGTTGGATAGTTATTTAGAGCATCTCTTTCCAACTTTAAGATGTGTACATGTTCATATAATATTAATTTTCCAATTTTGAATGGAGTGTGTCCTTAGAATAGGATTTTGACTTAGAGAGCTATATAAGCCTATACGAAGGGAATTTTCCTCATCAATCAAACTAATCTATCTAATTTGAGTTATTCTAATTGTTGGGTTTTCATGGTTACATCTTGTATTTTCTTCATATCAACTCCAACAATTTGTGTTTATCTTGATGATTATATTATTTTGTACGTTATTCTTTATCATTTGGTGTCAGGGTATTAATATCTTGTCATACTCCTTTTTTCTTGGATGTTGGGTTCTTTGGAGGTTTCCCTCCCACCCACACAAGTTATTCCTCTTTTCTAGACTCATATGTCTCATTTTGTGTGTTCTCTAGAAGTCTCTCTCCCACCCCACACATCCTATTATTATTGTATATGCTCAAAGGTATCAGGTTTTGGTTTCTCTTGAGGTCCATCTGCCACCCCAACTATTTTCTATATTTCTTTCTATTTTCAATTCACTCCACCCAACAATCTATTCTACGGTATAATGTTTATTCTAGTTCCTTAGGCTTAGTGCCTACCCAAATTAGGTCGCCTTCTGGAATTTGTGGAGACTGCTCTCTCACCCAAATATTTCCCTTTGTTTTGTATGTCTCTCCTCAAATATTTCCACATGTTTTTTACAATGCCCCTCTCCTTACATCTCAAACACCTTGATTGGCATGAACTCTAGCCAGATCCAGACCGAGGATCTCCACCACACTTCACTCATTGATAGCATCTATTGCAATTGATCCTCATAGTGTTAGGATAAGTTTAACCTAACACATATCACTTTCTCATCTAATGACTAAGATCCCAACATGTTCATCATTTTCCAAGGACAAGCCAACATTTTCACTGAATCCCTTACACTTACACCTAGGGCTTCTAGAGCCACTTTCTATTTACACACCTAAATTTAATTACCTAAATATGATGGTCAAATGTGTAGAGATGTTCTATATTCATGGATCTATAGCCTTGTTTCCTACTTGAAAACCTTCCCAAAGATGATAGAAGAGAATATCCTCCTTCTTACAAGTAACCATTTAAACAAAATTGCCTAAGCATTGTGGTATTCTCACCAAACTTCTATAAAGATATATGTGGGGGTCATCAAATAATAAGCTACCAAAAACACTCTTACATGCATTACTACATGGGATGCATTGTGCTAGGCCTTGAGAAGGAATTTTTATTCTCCGGTTTATTTATCTAACTGAATGTGCAAGATGGTCTATCTCTCTTGACTAGAGAGAGTGATAATCTCTCTTCATAGAGCTTAAAATAGTCTCTTATCACAACATGTTGGAGGTGTTTAGATGGAGCATCCTAGAAGGAGGATTAACCTCTTGTGAAAGACTCAAAAAGTATAACTTAGGGGATGATAACTGTCCTTTTTGTTCTCTTAAGGAGACCACACTACACATGCTTTGGTTCTATCATATTACTAAAGATATTTGGTGTAAAGCTAGATCAAAGTTATATGTCTTTACAGTGGCTAATAGCTGGAAGGAAGGGCTTATAGGTCTAGGAATACCTTTTGATAAGATATTCCATATGATTATTGTTAATATGATCATCTCTTATCACATTTTGAAGACTCAGTGTAAATTTCTATTTAAAGAAGGGTTCTTAGTCAATGTTGTTGAGACAATATCTGATATCATTTCCATGTTCTTATTATAGCTGCAAGCAGAGTAAGTCAAAATGATAGCCCTTATGAACAATAAAATAGAAAGTGCTTCCTCATAGGTAGAAACAAGCTACAATAGATTGAACTTAAGGATCTTGAATCTTTAAGGTGATATTTAGAGGTTGGTTAGGTCTCTCTCCTTAAGTCTTGGTCATACTCTTGTTGTATCCTCTCAAGAAGTGTAAGGTTATACAAACAATTCTATTCATGTGGATTGTGAAGACTATGGTCCAACGGAAGTTCCTAAGGTGATTGGCCCTCGGTTCTAGCTTACACAAGCTCTAATAGGTTTGTTGGAAGGGCAAGAGCTCATTTATTTATTTTTTAAAACACCTACAGGTCGTCAGTCTTTCGATGTCCCTAATGTCGTTCACATTGTGTCCTTGTCGTTGGTATATATTTGACCATTGCTCCACCAAAATTTCCATCTGTCGGTCTTCCTTGGACTCAATCCGGAGTCCAAGGAATTTTGTTGATGCCATCGACATCCTCAACCTATCATCTATCCTACACACTCAGGAGAATTCATCAATAATACTTGTCAATATATATACATCTACAAATTAATATATAATCACAATGACATCACAATATAACTCATAATCAAATCATAATCATAATGTGTCATAATCATATCACTTGCTCGCCAGTGTCCTCAAAGAATAAGTCAGTATGTGTTGAGTGGAACTGGATGTTACAGTTTCCACTAGATCTAGAGGGGTTTCTCTAGCCCTCCTATCATCAATTCCTCATCCTTGAAATTTGAGGTCTCTACCATGTTGAACTATACCAGAATGTTGTTGTTTTAATCTCTTCCTTGATTCTTCTAAGTGTTGAAACAAAAGGCTACCATTAGCCAATCACAATTAAAAATTAAAAACAATTTTCATTTGCATCATCAAGGCTTCAATTAGCCTTAACGATACAAAAACTAGGAGTCTATCCTTGATGTCAGTTACACTCAGAAATTGTTGTTATCACATAACAACATAAATAAATTATCAAACATGGAATAAGACATAAATTTTATGTTAAACATGATATTATACAAATGTATGAGGAATGCAGTGGATACATGAATTTCCCAATTACATCAGAGTTCAACAGACTCATCTTGGATTCTACGATTAAATCTTTGTGGAAAGTTTCTATCCCATTAAGGAATTACATTTGAAATCTACTATGATACTACTATGTAACACACCTGAGTCCCTAAGCCTTCCTTAGTCTAGTGGGATGTCAAAATTTCCTCTTATAAAAACAAAATTCTTTCTAAATATACGAACCCAAGGATGGAATCTACTCCTTAAGTTATTTTCAATGATTGAAACTATGTTCAAAATCGATCTCTGGTTAGATATCTATGGCTCCCTAAAGAAACTGGGGCATTTATCATTGATGAAATAACCCTAGACCATGTGGAATCCACATGGACCACTCTCTATGTCTAGGTGATGTCGATCTGCCACTAGATCCCTGCCCAGATCTTCAGGCTATCAAAACCAACTACACTAGTAGACTCCTCTTTGCAACATAATTCCCCACATAATTCCAAATTTCCACACCTTTTATTTCTCTGTAGTTCGCAGGCCATAAGTTGTCAGACACTCACCTTTCCACAACATTGTAAACCGCAACACCAATTTCAGGCTCAACTCTGCAGGATTATAATAGATCTTACACACTAAAACTCTCCACGCCTTGTGTTCCATGACAAGCCCTCCTGACAAATCAAACCATTCAGATTGATCGAAATTGATAATCCTTATCCTTTTCGAGTTGAGAAATTCTCGATTAATAATGGCCTCTCTTTCACCTTGACAACTCCACAAAGGTTACTTATCCTCTTCTGTGCATCACCTTCCACATGTACCCAATGATGGGCCTCCCCTAGTCACTCAGTCGACATGGCATTCATTTTTCCCTTTCGATCCCTTCTAAGTCAACATACTCATTTGATGGATCGAAAACTAGGTGGTTTCCCAAATATATGGTCCAGATCACCTTAGGTTACCAAACTAAATGATCCAATGACTGTGATCTAACCAATCTAGCGACCCATATTCATTTCAGGTCTGAAAGTGCTCACCAGTTACCTCGGTCATACTAATTCCTTCAGATATGCAAAGACACCATTGGACTTCCTGAACATATCCTTCCATCAACATTTTCCTGCAAGATCTAATGGTTAAGGGATTTCTTATCTGAAGGTCCAAATACCCTCAGGTTCTTGAAACTACTCGATGGTTAACTAGTGTTTTGAAACTCTGATAAATCCAATTAATAGGATCTATTGTAAATCAATGGTCTGGATTAGTCTCCCTTGATAATCCAATGGTTCAAGCCCATTCGGGCTTGCTCTCATGACCTAATTGATCTTGATGCATGCACACACAACCTTTCTACAAGCCATATCCCTCGATAACAATCTACCTGTGAGATTGGATGCTCATTTTTGGCACAAGGGCAGACCCAGGGTTCAACGCTCAAGAGCGCACCAACAAAGACCTAACTACCAGCCCTTTTGGAAACACCTTCGAAGTAGATGAAGTCTCACCCGAGGTAGAGACAGGGGTGGTTGCAAGACTCAGGTGTCTGCAACCTTAGCTAGGACACATATCTGTGATTCTATCCTTATAGTGCACTTAGCATCGATTATTCATCAATATTCAACCCTTCTTATACTTCGCAGATAGCACAGAGCATCGCAGCATTCACTTAGATATAAGATATTTTAGCACTTAGCAATAGTAAAATAGATCAGATCCAGTAGATCATCACTAAGCATCTTTATACACATCAGATCTAACATTCATACACATCTAAGAAGCATGAAGCCTAAGTATATCTATCTAAATATATCAAAGCACTTAGCAATGGAAGAGATAAACACATCAAGTCAAAGCACAAATCATAATACATATATTTGTGTGGTTCACCCCCTCCCTAGGGCTACGTCCACCAACTCTTCTTCTTTATTAATGTCTTCAATCGGTTACAGCACAAAGCCACTTAAAACGCTTACTTCGCACAGGACATAAGATCTGTGCATCTCGCTAGATCCTTCTTCCTTATACTTCAGCACAAAGCCTTCTACAACCTCTTACAACAACTTTCACTTAGCTCTGCAAGCCTCTTACAATCATGCACGAAGCATTTACAATCCACATCCGATCACACAGATCTAACTACTAGAATTAAGCCATTGGCCATTCTTACATTGCCTAAGTATCCATTTATGCATTACAAAAGTGGGCCTAAGCGTGGGTAAACCCACGGGCTGATATCCCTTTCCCATTAAATTAACCCAAAACCCTAAAAGAGGCTCAAAAGTGGACTGAGATCCTATGATCTCTACTTCTCTTGGAGCTCCTTCTTCGACTAGCTGTCGAAGTCCCAAAATAGGTCAAAATGACCAAGGTTATCCCAAAACTTGGTCAAGGGCCAACAGGCCCCCAACATTCACCTATGACTCGTCCCGAGTCACTCAGGTCTACGCAATTCTGCTTCGAAAGCCTTGAGCTTGGATTGAGTTGCTTCGACCTGTTGCTTCACTGTGGCCTCCTGTTGGGTGAATGCTAGGATCATTATGTCATTTACTGGTCCTTCCAGGCATTGTTCTGCAGTGATGAAGACTTGCTCAAGCACATTTCTCCCTGGCTTTCGATCTCGGAAAATAACATGCATGCCTTGTCTTGCACCGGTTGGATTCGTTGAGTGATTTCCATCACTTTTCTCTAGATCATATGTATCTTTTGCTGAGTTATGCGTTGTTCATGATATCTTTTCATTCAATCCACTGCAGACAGGGCCTTTAGTTGTGCCTGTAATGTATTCGCATGTTGCTTTGCTTCCTGAAGCTACGNCCCGCGCCTGTAACTCTGGATTCTCTGTAAGGCTCTCATAAGTCCGGGCGCTCTGGTTACTGAGCTGCTTGCACTCCGAGGCAAGAGCTTTCAATCGTTCAATTGCACTACGAGCAGTTGCTTCTCGCTAGTCTCTTATCTCCTGAGGGGTCTCAACAACAGTGTGAAGTTCTAGATCGACAATGTACTGTTGAAGCTTCTATATAACTTCTTCAAGCCATGCCACCTATTGTGGAACTCTCTCTTTAGCCTGTACTTCGATAATAGTCATAGAGTGGAGTGCTATGTTGACTAGTTCCTTGACTTCAAGCTACTCTGTGAGCAATTGTTCCTTGCTTTCTTATAGCTCTGCTTTCTCTTTGTCCCACTGTACTTGAAGAGAAATTTTTTCTCATTCGGTAGAACTACGCTGCTCAACAAGTACTCCCTGTACCTGTGTCAAAGCCTAGGTGGCTTGTGCTATGTCTTCTTGACCTTGTCGAAGGCGAGCTTTGACCATATCAGCAATCCGATGAAGTTGAGCTGGCTCATCTCCTAGTTCTACTGTCTCTGCTCTCATAGGCATAGTGGGGACTACGCGGCTAGACTGGAGTTCTTATTGCACTCCTTGGAGTTCAATATATATACGGTTATACATCTGCTCCTGCTTCACCTCCTGCTTCTCTATTATCTCCTTTGAAGCATCATTTATCGCTGCAACGATGAAATCAAATTCATCCAACGTGAGGGTAGTTCACATCTTGGTTACAGAGGTTCTAGGTTTCTTTTGGGAGGAAGATTTCAGAGGTGAGACATTCCTCTTCTTCAACGAGTCTTCTTCATCCCTAGGTGGTGGTACTTCCCCTTTCTGTTGTTCAATTTTTGGACCTTCTATCTCTTCGCCATCACCTCCTTTGTCTGGTGTGATAGAGGCAGTCCTTACAGGTGCACTGTCTACTTCATGAACCTCTTCAGGCTTCTTCATTTTTCTTAGTCCCGGTGTATCCGGTACAGTCTCTGGGCTATCAATATCGGACAACTCTACGAGGTTCATTGCAATGAGAAGGTCGGCTGACCAATCCTTGGTGATCTCTTCAAGGTCCTCCTCGGTCAACTTGTAATAAAACTACAATTGTTTCTTTTGTTCATCAACTTGCGTTGTTATATAAATGAAGTGGCGATCCGCGTTGAACTTCATTAAGGGTCTGAATTTGTGGAGCGTGTTCGAGTTAATGAGAGGCGTATCCTAGATGGAGGTCTTCAGCTAGTTGTAGTATACATGGAAGATGACATTCGACTGTCATTTCTTTCTCATATCGGTCGAGTACCACAGGGTACTGAACCTTGCAGCCAAAGGTTCAAATGGCTCAGTCTCTAGGAAAGTGGCACCCTCCAGCATCTCCCATGCTATGAAGGTGATCAGTATGAGAAGCCAACTGAAATGGAACTCATACCCTTTTTCTTGCGCTTCCCTACAATCCAGTTCGAGCTAATTCACCAAGTACTCTCCCAATTCATTTGAAGTCCTTCTACGCACTTCCCTGTGAGATCAACTACGAATCCAATTACTTGGGTGGGCCAGTTCTTGCGAACTATATTGCCTACAATCAGCTGACAGGAAAGGCACATTGTGCCACTTTGAATAGAGGCTACCTTGTAGCCTCGCGTGCCCTTCTCGACATCGCCATAGGTTTCTTTTATCTCCGCAACTAGTGCTTTGTCTGTGGTCTTTCCAGGATAAAACTCATGTGGGTCAGGCCCTTGCATGATGAGTCCTGTGATTCGATTGATCAAGGCCAGATCCACTGTGACACAGCAGTTCAACCATAAGTATCCTCTGTGATAGCAAGACAGAAGCAACTTTACGCATGCTTTCACCTCTTGGTACCTACCAAAGTGCGGGATCTTCATGACATTCAACAATGTTGACTACATGAGGTTCTGGGTCTAAGACTGCGAGACGATATTTGAGTTCTTTCCCTTCGTCTTCGTTAGATACTTTTGCAGGGTGAGCATACTGTAGACTTTTCTGTCACTGAGGTTGAAGTCGCTAAACTTCAATGCTACGAGCTTGTCCTGATCAGCACGAACTGCGCGCACCCCTTTCGGCCGATAAGCAGTGATCATAACATACTTGAATTATCAGGGCACACTGTCGCGATTGATTTCACCATGCAGAGGGGGTAGGTAAGTGGGCAAAATGATCGGAATCAGTTTAATGTTTGCAAGATCATCCTTATGCTTCGTTCGCTTCTCATCGACCTTTCAGGACGATCTAGCTCGAGCAGTGGATGGAAAATCTTCTACTCCTCTTGTCGATGATGCTTGGACTCTGGTGGACATTCCTCTTTTCGACATGACTCTCTCAGTCATTAAATCAAGAAGGACCTCTGTGACGAATTCTTCAACTACAGTGAGCTCGTCGGACATATGTGCTTGGGAAAAATAATTGGGGTCACGATGATCTCAGATACTGCACTAGGATGAACAATCAGATCGCAATGACCATTGTATACAATCACTAGTTCTACGGGCTTCGAATTCTCAGTTGGAAAAAGTGTTCTTTAGGCATCGCGCAAAGAGCTAAATAAGAAATTTGGAAACGGTCTACTTGCAATGGGTATGAAGCTTCCATTAACATTGATTTGTCCATTATGGCAAGCTCCAATGGTATGGTGGTGATACTTTAATGATTTTTTGTCTGTTCGAGGCAGAAGTCAAATGGGTATATCGGTCCAACGGCTATATTGCTTCGCCACGATGAAGTGCCATAGGTCATTGTTCTGATATCCCGGCAAAGCTCAAATTCTGCAAGTTTTCTTTCTGTGATGTTCCATATGGAATCTCCTATAACTTTTCAATCTTCACCCTCTTCTTATTTAACTTTCTAGCCTTCTTCCCAGTAATCTTCAACTCGGTCTGTCTTTTTCCGTTCTGATTCCTATCTTCTTTTAGCATAGTCACTGCGTGTTGTTGAGATTCTCTTTGGGGTAGTAATTCTTCTTTCTCTAGGACAGATGCTTCAGTCTTCTGTGAGCCTTCTGACATTCTTTCAACTTTGACATTGGGGTCTCTAGTGTCAAGGAGCTTCGATATGTTCTTATGTTCTTCAATCAACTATGCAATCTTCTTGGTCATAAAATCTTTTAATCCTTGTTTCTTTTGTTCTAAAACTTATGCTTCTTCCTTCCGTCTAACTTGATCTCTGTCAATCCAAGGTTTTCCAAGTAACATAGTAAATGGGGCGTTGTCCTCAATAAATTTAATAATCTCAAAATATTCTTCAGTCGAAGTTCCATTAGCATTCGTAGATATCTGAGTCAGCCTTCCACATAGGTTTACCAATTTTCCTCTGATTAAGAGTCCTATTCCTCCTAGTGAAGGGATCATGACAGGCTTCCCTATAGCTTCCCACGTTCTCTCTTTCATGATATTCATCTGTGTTTCCTCATCTAGAACACAATCAATGTCGAAGTCCCCTATCCTTACTTTGATGCATTCTTTTTCTTTAAAGATCTATGATAATCTGACATGTCGGTGTTCATTCAGGGTTTCTTTCATTTGAATTAATACTTTCTCTGATTCTTTACGAGGTTCTGTTATCTTTGGATCTGCCTTAGGGTTCAGATTCATTCCTTTAAGCCTAGCAATCATTCTGGGACAATCCAATACGTCATGATATAGAGCTTTGCAACAAAGACAACTAGGTCCTCCACCAGGGCATTCCTTAGCTAGATGTCCCGATTTTCTGCAACTGTAACAGATGGTTAATCCTCTCTTTCTTGTAACTGATCCCCAGCCTCTTCTATACTTCACACCAGGATCATAGGGGCCAATCTGCAACAAATTCTTTCTAGGATCTTGCATCCATTTGTTAGTCCAAACATTCTTTCTATGCATAGGTATAACATATCTATCACTATTCTTATCATATCTATTCATATCAAACCTTCTTTCATCTAACAATGCCCTAGTTTTCAAGCTAGGATAGAATCTATCAAAAATACCTAGAACCATGCTCTAGAAACAAAAATTTCCACTTATCTTACTTCTACAGAGCATAAAGCTTTCAGATCTAGAACTTTCTTGCCTTTATTAAAGCACGGATCTTACAGATCTTACCTTTTTAACAGAAAATCCCACTTTTACCTTTCTTAGAGTACAAAGCATTCAGATCTTTCTTTTTTTCTTCAGTATCAACCTCTTTTTTTGCATATCTAGTCTCTTTTCTTCAGACCTGACCTTTCTTTCTTGGAACAAAGCTTCAAAGGTCAAGTAGAACACTGCGCGCTAGGGCAACAGATCTACGCACAGACCTTTCTTTGCACAAAGCTTCTTCTTCTCTAGTTCCCAGCAATCATAGTTTCAGGTCCCGGCAATGGAACCATTTGTTGGCACAAGGGCAGACCCAGGGTTCAATGCTCAAGAGTGCACCAACAAAGCCCTAACTATCGACCCTTTTGGCAACAGCTGCGAAGCAGATGAAGTCTCACCCGAGGTAGAGGCAGGGATGGTTGCAAGACTCAGGTGTCTGCAACCTTAGCTGGGACACATATCTATGATTCTATCCTTATAACACACTTAGCATCGATTATTCATTAATATTCAACCCTTCTTATACTTCGCAAATAGCACAGAGCATCGCAAAATTCACTTAGATCTAAGATATTTCAGCACTTAGCAATAGTAAAATAGATAAGATCCAGTAGATCAGCACTAAGCATCTTCATACACATCAGATCTAACATTCATACACATCTAAGAAGCACAAAGCCTAAGTAGATCTATCTAAATATATCAAATCACTTAGCAACGGAAGAGATAAACACATCAAGTCAAAGCACAAAGAATAATACACAAATTTACGTGGTTCACCCCCTCCCTAGGGCTACGTCCACCAACTCTTCTTCTTTATTAGTGTCTTCAATCGGTTACAGCACAAAGCCACTCAAAACCCTTACTTCGCACAGGACAGAAGATCTGTGTAGCTCACTAGATCCTTCTTCCTTGTACTTTAGCACAAAGCCTTCTACAACCTCTTAAAACAACTTGCACTTAGCTCTGCAAGCCTCTTACAATCATGCATAGAGAATTTGCAATCCACATCCGATCACACAAATCTAACTACTAGCACTAAGTCATCGACCATTCTTACATTGCCTAAGTATTTATTTATACATTACAAAAGTAGGCCTAAGTGTGGTAAACCCATGGGTCGACATCCCTTTCCCATTACATTAACCCAAAACCCTAAAAGAGGCCCAAAAGTGGACCGATATCTTGTGATCTCTGCTTCGCTTGGTGCTCCTTCTTCAACTAGCTGTCGAAGTCCCAAAATAGGTCAAAATGACCAAGGTTATCCCAAAACTTGGTCAAGGTCCAACACTCATATTGACTGATATTAACTATCCAGAACCTACTTTGAGTTAAAATATGTATGAGGCTTAATCACGCCAAACATTTCATACAACCTTTTGAATTCCAACTATCAATGATGCATAGTCACATGGCACTAACTTATGGGCTATCAAGCTCCCCTATTCAGAATTTCATTTCCCTGCAACTTGTGCGAACAAGCCTTTCTAAAACACTCCTCCCACTCATTGATCTCCAATGAATGGTCGGTACCACTGTGGATCAATGGCTCGTAGCCTCTCGGGATCATGCCTACAACTTAGCCTTATGTCATTTATCAATCCTTCCAACGCCTAGATTCTGATAGACAGTTGATATCACTTATCATTCCATCAATGGACAGTCGATATAACCTCTCGACACTTAATCATTTTATGTCTCTCATGGTCGTTCATTCACACTTTCACGCTCAGGTAAAGATTCAAATACCACCAGGAAATTAGTTGGATTACTAAGAGGGGGGGTGAATCAGTAATAGAGCAATAATATCCTTTTTAACCACAAAATGCAAGTGTTATATCAATGTATCATTATCATCCAATAGTTTTAGAGTAAATAAACAATGAACAAATGAGAAATCATACACATACACGGTACACCAATGTTTTTATGTGGAAACCCAAAGCGGGAGAAAACCACATAATTATTTTTTTTTATATGTATTTAAGAATTACATCCATTGGAAGCACAAACTTACTTTGTTTTCCAGCTGCAACTGGAAGGAGGCTCCAACCCCCTAGTTTCTCAAGATACAACCTGTGGGAAGCTCCAACTCCCCAATTCTCTGGCTACAATCAGAAGGAGGCTACAACCCCCTATGTTCTTCGGCTACAACCAGAAGGTGGATACAACCACCTGTCCTTGCCCCATCCAACCACCCTGTCATAGAAGTAGAATGAAGGAAGCATTGTCACACTATCACTGTGAGATATATTATTATAAACCTGTACCAAACAACCTGTAATCAACCTGTGCCATAAACAAGTGCATCAACCATGCACCAACTTGTACCTCAAACTGTACCATCAACGAGTGCATCAACCATGAATCAACCTATACCTAAACATGTACCATCAATGAGTGCATAAACCATGCACCAAATATGTACCAATCATGCATCAAATACACATAAACTATGACTCATCAAGATGTAACAACATCATCCACTATACACCTCATGTATGTCCAACTCATCAACTACTTGTCTCAACCATGTACCCAACATGTACCTCAACCAAAAGCCCACATCAAATTCATCATCCAAATATGATTTGTAACTTTGTAATAGACATGGTGCATATGATCACATACCTGCAAACCTTCCTTAACTTTAACAACAAGAGACTAGCATTTTCATCAAACTTTACTTTAGTCTCACATGACTAATTTTGGATTAGTCAACAACCCTAACTTGAAATAATCATANAATAGTACATAATGTTCTTCAATGTCTTTTGTGCAATTCATACAGGTTTCACTGCGTGGAACCTCTCAGAAAATGAGTTATAGCAAAAATGGCATACCTTGTTGAATTATGGCTTATTCTAGAGAGCGAACTTGTAGAGCGTGCCCCGCACAGAATATTTGTTGTATGGATCTAAAAATGGTACACATAATACTAAATATTGTACTCTAACCAATACATTTAGTCTTAATGAATTTGGATCATGTTATGAAGAATTTATGACGTTTTTACCTAAAACACTTGTTTTAGAGTAGTTTCAGGACTAGCCACAAACCATATTTTCCACGGATTGTAACTCCAAAAATACAATGACCCACAAGATGAAATTTTTATCAAAGCTACTTGGATATGTTTCCTCAATGACCTCCATATTTCACGATCTGAATCATTCTAGAAAAAAACGTTATTTCGAAAATGGTGAGATGACCTGTAAATAACATACCTTAGAAAGCATCATCAAAAGAATTTATCCTCCCTTGAATTTCGGCATTATTTACTTCACCTTCCCTCTGAAATTCACCTTAGATATTCTTTGGTTACCTCAGTCACTTGTATATATTCAATATGATCAAGTGTATTTGGATGAGAGACCCTTTCCTCTTATTTATAATTTCATGCAGCTTCCTAAAGGGGTTACATTCTAACCATCTTAACCCACTTTAATTATTTTAGGGCTAACACACTTCTAACCACTTGTCCACTTAGTAATTTATCCATTAACTTTATTATTTAAATAATTTATTTTGTATCCACTTTGACTTATAGTACACCCATCACTTCACTTTATTATTTAAATAATTTCTTCTTTGCAACCACTTTGACTAGTTTGACCTTTTGGGGCATCTAGATGACTCATGAGGGTTCTCCAACTTCACATGGCCATAACTCTCTAACCGTGAGGAGTTATGTGACGTTCCACATGCTACCGGAAATGGCATGGCATGTATTATCCATCAAAAATAGTCTTAACTTCAAATATATTAAAACTCATACCATTATACATCAAAAAAACTTGGGTCCATTACCCAAACCTTTGTTCTACCAGAATTCGCTATCGAACTTTCTTCAAGGGTTGACATCAATGACAACCAACCCAAATAATCAACAATATCCCCCTTTGGAATTGATGCAACACTCTGATGCAATAATGAATTCATATCACTCATGCTCCCACTGTGACCATCGCTCCCCCTCGAACCATGCCTCTGTGCTCTTTCTCCAAGCATTTACCTTTGCATATGATAAATCTCTCCCCTTTTGTCATTAATGGAAAAGGTATATTTCCATTCAGGGTTGCTCCCCTTGACTGAACTCTTCCTAAAACCGATCTCCCAACCTAAATTGTCCTCTTTATGGTGCTTCCTCATGTAAATCTAAGACATATAAGATAATAATTCAAAAGCATTCATTTTGAAGTAGAAATTACTCTGAGTCTCTGGCGAAGATACTTAAAGGCTTCCCGTGGAAGCGGTTTAGTAAAGATGTTTTCCACTTTTTCTTTTGTTCCCATATATTCAACTCTGATGTTCTTCTCTGCAACCTATTCCCGTATAAAGTGATACTTGATTGGAATGTGCTTCATCTTGGAGTGCATCACCAGGTTCTTTGAAATATTGATGGCACTTGTATTATCACAATAGATTGGAATTGGCTCATCATACTCAACTTGTATATCTATCATAGTTTGTTTCATCCATAGAACATGTGTACAACATATTTCTACTACAATATACTCTACTTCAGCTATAGATAAATATATTGATGATTGTTTCTTTCTTAGCCAAGATACTAAACACTCACCCAAGTAGAATGTTACTCCACTGGTGCTTCATCGGTCATCAATGCAACCTACCCAATCTGTATTTGTGTAGGAAATAAGTGATATATCATTTCCTTTTGGATACCATAATCCAAACTCTTTTGTTCCTTT